>CAIGQZ010001210.1:6662438-6681771 GCA_903798205.1 Danio tinwini
GTTATGTTATGTTATGTTATGTTATGTTATGTTATGTTATGTTATGTAATGTTATGTGCTATGTCACGTCACGTCATGCCACGCCACGGCCTGTTCTGTTCTGTTATTCTATGTCATGTCATGCCATGTCATGTTATGTGTGACATGAATTATATAAAGTACTGACTTATTTTCTTTCATTGATCTTATGCGTTTGAAATCACATCAAATAAATAATAGTATTTTTCTGAGCTTTAAGCAAATGTAACACCACTGTAACTATTTTACTGTAGTGAGTTATTCAGTGCCATGCACATATTTACATGCAAACTCGTGGTTATAATAAATATACAGCAATATTAGTTATTTTTGCTGTTTTAAGTCAACATAAATGGTTTATTAATTACATAACCATGTGCTTGTTTTTGTAAAATCTATAAAATAATTACATGGTGTTACATTTGCTTAAAGCTCAGAAAAATACTATTATTTATTTGATGTGATTTCAAACGCATAAGATCAATGAAAGAAAATAAGTCAGTACTTTATATAATTCATGTCACACATAACATGACATGGCATGACATGACATAGAATAACAGAACAGAACAGGCCGTGGCGTGGCATGACGTGACGTGACATAGCACATAACATTACATAACATAACATACTCTTCACAAATACACATGAGTTATGCAACCATTTGACTGCTAAGCATCTCTTTGTGGCTTCAAACCCTAATAAAATTTTTACATCAAATCAATCATAATCTTAAATATTCATAACCCATCTTCTGTATTCCCAGCTGCCCTCTTTAAAAAAAATCCCCACTGTGTCATCATCTTCAAATAATATTTAATCTACGGCTCACACACACACACATACAGTGGGAGCCAATCATATTCAATGCATTTATGACAGCCAATCAGATTCAATTACAGGCCTTCTCTGATTGGCCGTATTCGAATGAGCTGCTCTTAAGAGGCCTGGAGCACAGAGATAAATCACATTCTGATGAATAGGAAATAGTGTTTTTTGAGAAGCCCACAATTTCTGCATTAATATCCACTCCATGGCCTGTTTCTCTTCATTTTGGCCATTTTGTTTCTTTCCCGCCCTCTTTCTTTTCATTAGCCATTGGTTTAATTAACGTCAGCAGCGCGCTAAACACTCGTACATTAATGCGGATCCGTCTCTAACCTATACAGTACCAATGTATTATTAAATGCAATTAATTTTGCATTACAAAATTACAGATGAATAAAACATTACAAGCGAGGAAGGAGAAATGGAGGATGGTGCAAGCGGCCAATTAATTCTGATTAAGCTGTCAGTCTTTCAGCACGGGGCCGACGAGATGAAAAAGGGAAGGGAAAAAAATGCAATTATAAATGAGAGGAATTTCTGCGGAATATGGAAAGAGGGAAGAGCGAGGCCTGCTGTAATCGAGGGCCAATTTAAATGAATATCCATCCGTCTCCCCCTCTCTGTATTAGCAGTCGATCACAGACCACACAAATACACTGAGAATCACTTGAAAACAAGACTTTCATCAGGATTGGCTTTTACAAGTCAATCTAGGATTGTGGAAAATAAGAGCGTGCGGCGACATGTGAAACAAAAAAATGAAATTAGGTTCCTTTTTTTGTTTCACAGCAGTTTAAAAGTGAAATGTCCAGTGAGCACATAAATGTGTGTATATATATATGAATATACACTCACCGGCCACTTTATTAGGTACATCTATCCAACTGCTTGTTAACGCAAATTTCTAATCAGCCAATGACATGGCAGCAACTTAATGGATTTAGGCATGTAGACATGGTCAAGACGATCTGCTGCAGTTCAAACAGAGCATCAGAATAAGGGAAGAAAGGGGATTAAAGTGACTTTAAATGTATCATGGTTTTTGGTGCCAGTCGGGCTGCTCTGAGTATTTTAGAAACTGCTGATCTACTGGGATGGAAGTGCTGATCTAATGATCCAAAAAAGAGAAAATATCCAGTGAGCGGCAGTTCTGTAGGCTCAAATGCCTTGTTGATGTCAGAGGTCAGAGGAGAATGGTCAGCCTGGTTCCAGCTAATAGAAAGGCAACAGTAACTTAAATAATTACTCGTTACAACCGAGGTCTGCAGAATGCACAACACGTCCAAACTTGAGGCGGATGAGCTACAGCAGCAGAAGACCACACCGGGTGCCACTCCTGTCAGCTAAAAGCAGGAAACTGAGGCTACAATTTGCACAGGCTTAACTAAATTGGACAATAGAAGATTGGAAAATCGTTGCCTGGTCTGATGAGTCTCGATTTCTGCTGTCACATTCGGATGGTAGGGCCAGAATTTGGCGCCAACAACATAAAAGCATGGATCCATGCTGCCTTGTATCAACGGTTTAGGCTGGTGGTAGTGGTGTAATGGTGTGGGGGATATTTTCTTGGCACACTTTGGGCTCATTAGTACCAATTGAGCATCGTGTCAACGCTACAGCCTACCTGAGTGTTGTTGCTGACCATGTCTATCCCTTTATGTGGATACCTCTGATGGCTACTTCCAGCAGGATAACACACCATGTCATCAAGCACAAATCATCTCAGACTGGTTTTTTGAACATGACAATGAGTTCACTGTATTTAAATGGCCGCCACAGTCACCAGATCTTAATCCAATAGAGGACCATTGGGATGTGGTGGATTGGGAGATTCGCATCATGGATGTGCAGCCGGCAAATTTGCAGCAACTGCATGATGCTATCATGTCAATGTGAACCAAAATCCATGGCTATAAATGATATTGTATAATACCATATAATATAATAAAAGTATGATGAGTAAATTTGTGTACAGTCTTTTTTCACAGCAAAACAACAAAATTAGCAAAAACTCGCCAAAAAAATCAATCATTTTACTTTCAAAAATCACATTTATTTTTTTGCACAAAATCTGTGATTGAATATAAAGTAAAATAGAAAAGAATAGAATAGAATAGAATAGAATAGAATAGAATAGAATAGAATAGAATAGAATAGAATTGTAAGCATTTTTGTCATTGAATACACAACCCAGACTCATTCTAAAAACGTACGCCTATATACATCTCTGGAGATCAAGAAATACATCCCAAGAGGTACGTTTGTTTGCAGTTTTGTTATTGCGATTCCACCAGAGGCCGCTGTGTGTGCTTTTTCAAATCTCAAATTTCTCTTGTCTTCACACGTAAATCCGGCCGCTATCAACTGACTGACTGACTGACTGCCCGACGGACCGCCCATCTGTCAAACCAATCACACCCAGCCACCCCCTTCCCTAAACCCAACCTAATTTTTACCACATTTTCAGATCTTACCATGTTCTTACCCTGTTATTTACTTGTTTATTTTATTTTTTTGGCTTCTGTTTTAGTTTTGCCTGCTTTCTGGAATCATTCTTCACCAGACTCAAACTCTGTTGTCGCTGTCCGCTCTGCTTCACCTCCCAAGTCTGACGATGTACACGGCCAGCCACTGGGTAAACTGATAACAGCAGAAAAGCTGTACAGAGGTCAGCGGTTAGCTGGTAGCGCCAAAAAGAAAAGAAGCAGTCAACAACGTTGTACCGCCACTTAGAGTTTGTTTTACAGACAAAAGCCTCTGGCTGCATAATTTGTGCTCTCCAGAAATGTATACAGGGGTACATTTTCACAATGAGTCTGCCTGCGTATACAAGATACAGCTAAGTTGCAAAGCTTCTGCTTAAAGATGCTTAAAGGGGAGCTGTAGACCAATTACCATGTTTGTAAACATTCAGGATGCGCACGCAGGAAGGTGGCAGAAAAAAACGGGAGCACTAGCATTTACAGCGAGGGAATGACATCTGATGTGGTACAGAGTTTGTTGTTGTCTTAGAAATAAGATATATTGATTACATATTTTATATATTAATTACATAATGCTTTCAGCGTATTATTACAGCTTGTCACCCAGTGATAAGCACAGTTATTAGACAAAATTAATGTTAAAGTGAGCGGCGTTTATCTGACAGGTCCATTTGCGATAGCACCCACCCAATGGATATTGAATAAGACGAAATGACCAAGCATCCAGCCCGAAATATACAATCTCATTGAAGCTCCAAGGGATTTTACGAGAGAAGTTAAAGACCTACAAGTGTTTGAATGTCAACAATTGTGTTCTGTGTGGTCATGTGCAAGAAATAATGCTCCATGATTGCCAGATTTAAAACTATGTAGTGCTAAAAACCGAGGCTCTGCCTAGCCAAAGACAAGGAAAAAAAGACTGAGCTAACGTTATACAAGACCTGGGTGATCATCAACAGCAAAACTGCATTCTGACAGCAAACTACACCTGTACGGCAGGCTCAGGGTATGTGAACTTACACATAAAGGTAAAGTTGGTTTTATATTCACACATTCAGACTTTCTCCTTAATAATATAATTTCATAAACGTATTATTTGCAAACTCTAAATAGCAAAATTATATTAGCAGCCATTGATTATCAAAGTACAACATTATTCACAGTTAAATAAACAGTGTTCATGTTGTTTTCAAGTCACACTTGCAGGTTATTTCAGACTGAATACTCAAAGTGCCGTGGTAAACAATATAGGGAGTGTGTCACAAGTTGTCACTGAATAATGTGTGAATATAAAGCCAACTTTAATAACTTACACTTTCACGTTTCATTCTCAGCATTCAGTGTCCGCAGTTTAATTAACCATATGTAACTGTTTTGCCAAAATCATTGCTGCAATCAAAAACGAGTATGTATATGATTCAGCATAGCCTGAACTTACCTGATATAACATGAGAACTGCAGAGTCCAGCATTTTTAATTAGGTCGTCACTTTATTCAGCTCCCTTTTAGCCAAAGACGTCTGCAGTCGGCATTGAAAGCAGTGTGGTGTACGGTAAAAGTTACGTTTTCTATTTTTTGGCTTTCTAGAATTTGGCATCCTACCGCACAACACAACACTTTTGCTATTGCAGCCGGTCTTTTTTTTGCGATCGAGAACCCGTGTGACGTCATGTGTGACGTAGGTTGGTAATTTGTCTATTACGCCCATTTTTACAAAATGTAAAATAAGTCTGATGTGCCTAGAGTGTGTATGTGAAGTTTCAGCTCAAAATACCACACAAATAATGTTTTATAACTCTCTGCAACTGTCCATTTTATGCTTTGATTGTGGTGTTTTAGTGACTGTTGCTTTAAATTCAAATGAGATCAGGCTCTTTTCAAAAGAGGGCGGGGCTACAAATGCCTGTGGGTCAGCATAGTGGCAGATTCAAAAACAAGACCTCTGATGACACGTACAAAGGGTGAAACGTCAATCAAAGTGTTTCTGCAGACTTTTTTATCAAGTGTGAATATAACAAATGCAATTAATAAATGTTTTCCATTAGAAGCTGCTTATATTCACACACTGTTGCCACACAACTGAGTTTAAACCCCTTATAAAAGTGATCTTTGCATAATAAGACCTCTTTTAAAAGACGTTTGGCCATAGGAGAAATGGTCGCGCCCAACTGAGCCTGGTTTCTCTCGAGGTTTTTTTTAATTCTTCACTTTCGCCAATTGGTGAAGTTTTTTCCTCGCCGCTGTCACCACTGGCTTGCATGGTTCGGGATCTGTAGAGCTGCGCATCGATGGAATTGCTCCTCAGTGTTTGGACTCTCAGTAGTGATTATTAACCCACACTGACCTGAGCTAAACTGAACTGAACTTAAACACTGAAAACTGAACTGACACTGTTTCAATTCACTATAAACTTCCATGTGAAGCTGCTTTGACACAATCTACATTGTATAAGCGCTATACAAATAAAGATGAATTGAATTGAATTTTAAAAAAATAAAAATTTAATATTTAAATATGTAATAGTGACAGAAGGCTTTTTGGGTTTCCTTTATATCTCCTATAGTTGTTTTTTGTGGTTGGTTTGTTTTAACCAGTGCATTAGAGAAACAGAAAGGTGCAGTTTTTCCTTCTTTTCTCTCTTCTGTCCTGTGGGCTCCAGCTGCATTATCTGTCTGAGGTTGCGGCGAACACAGGAGCAAAATGAATAGCTCCATCTTTTGTGAAAATGAAAAAGGGCGGCGAAGGCAAACAGGAGAAATGAAGTGCAGACGAAGGCCGAGATGTGTGCGCTTATGAGATATTCTGGGAATGATAAAGCGCCTCAGACAGTAATGGGGTCTGAGACAGTGACCTTTAGGTTGTAATATTCCCTCGTCTCTCTAAAGCTCTCGCCATCAACAAGTGAATCTGCTTAAGCGGCTGGAGAATATGAATGCAGAGACAGATACAGCTTATTCTGCTTTCAGTCAAAATGACTTTCTGTGATAAATTTAGATGAGGAATCTACAATATGAAACCAGTTCTTTACCTGAAAATAACAGGTTATGTATATATAGAACTTATTTTATCTAAATAAAATATGATCAAGCCTTGATTTTTAATTATTTAATTAGGACAGGTCTGGCTTTGCTTAAACAAAAGTCTTGTCACTTAACAGAAATAATGTTCAGTATAGAATATAAAGTCATGCTGCAGTGGAAAAATAATGAATATTGTGTCTGACTCCCGTGAGCTTGGAGGACTGCATCCATACATCTCTGCAATGACTCAAATCACTTATTAATCAAGTCATCTGGAATGGCAAAGAAAGTGTTCTTGCAGGACTCCCAGAGCTCATCAAGATTCTTTGGATTCATCTTCAATGCCTCCTCCATCTTACCCCAGACATGCTCAATAATGTTTATGTCTGGTGACTGGTCTGGTCAATCCTGGAGCACCTTGACCTTCTTTGCTTTCAGGTACTTTGATGTGGAGGCTGAAGTATAAGAAGGAGCGCTTTCCTGCTGAAGAATTTGCCCTCTTCTGTGGTTTGTAAAGTAATGGGCAGCACAAATGTCTTGATATCTCAAGGCTGTTGATGTTGCCATCCACTTTGCAGATCTCTCACACGCCCCCATACTGAATGTAACCCCAAACCATGATTTTTCCTTCACCAAACTTGACTGATTATGTGAAAATCTTGGATCCATGCGGGTTCCAATAGGTCTTCTGCAGTATTTGTGATGATTGGTATATATATATATATATATACCAGTTGCAGGTTCGAGCCTCGGCTGGGTCAGTTGCCATGTCTGTGTGGAGTTTGCATGTTCTCCCTGCGTTTGCATGGGTTTCCTCCAGGTGCTCCGGTTTCCCCCACAGTCCAAAGACATGTGGTATAGGTGAATTGGGTAGGCTAAATTGTTCGTAGGGTATGAGTGTGAATGAGTGTTTGTGAATGTTTCCCAGAGATAGGTTGCGGCTGGAAAGGCATCCGCTGCATAAAACACATGCTGGATAAGTTGGTGGTTCATTCCACTGTGGCGACCCCTGATTAATAAAGGGACTAAGCCGAAAAGAATATGAATGAATGAATGATTTATACCAGTACATGGTAATTATTGTTACTAAACCTTAAAACTAATCATTAAAATGTGTGGTTACTAACTAAAAACTATATAAAAACCTATATAAACCTATTTTTATAATAAAAATATATAATAATTACATCAATAAAAATTTTATTTATTAAGCAGAATTAAAATATTGAAATATTTGTAAATATATTTATTTTGTTTATTTATTTATTTATTATCGTCTATTACTATTAATGTAGTTTTTAAGTTACAAATTTTCTTCCTAATATGCTCGCTTAGTTGCTCAATTGTAAGATTAATGTTTAAGTGAAAAAAAATACAAATTAATAAAATGTAAAGGAACTAAATTAAACTAAAATGTCAAATTAAAAGTACAGTGGTATAAAAACTGTGTGTGTGTGTGTGTGTGTGTGTGTGTGTGTGTGTGTGTGTGTGTCTGTAAATATTAATTTATTTATTCATAAATTTTCTTTTCGGCTTAGTCCCTTTATTCATCAGGGGTCGCCGGAGCGGAATGAACTGCCAACTTATCCAGCATATGTTTTATACAGCGGATGCCCTTCCACCCGCAACCCAACACTGGGAAACACTCATACACTCATGCATTCACACTCATACACTACTGACAGTTTAGCTTATTCAATTCCCCTATACCACATGTCTTTGGACTGTGAGGGTAACCGGAGCAACCACACGGCAATAAGGAGAGATCATGCAAACTCCACACAGGAATGCCAACTGACCCAGCCGGGCTCTAACCAGCGACCTTCTTGCTGTGAGGCGATTGTGCTACCCACTGCGCCCCTAAATATAAATTAATTTGGATTAAATGTGAAATATTCACTCTGCAGTCTGCAACGAGCAAAGATGTATGACAGGAAAACGAGATCCCCCAGTCTCATTATAATTCATAAAGCTAATCAGGAACAAAACAGTCCATTTATAGCCGGATTTCTTTAATCCTACTTCAGCAATCTCTTCATCCTCTCACACAAGCTCCTGTTTTTGGCAGAATAATTAATACGCAAATAAGGAGGGAAGAAAATCTGGTTTGATTTATTAAGGATATTAGGATATTTAGGATATTTATTAGGATAAATTGCCCCCAAAAATGCATGTGCTCACCCATATGTTATTAGCCCTAAAAACTCTCAAACCCAGTGCATTCATGTCACATTAAAGAAAGAACAAATTCTGTTCACAGTATCTTGATGTTTTTGCAAAACAATAACCATTTATATATCCAGAGATGACATGAAGTAGCTTTGCTCACTTTGTTTACTTGCTTATAAATCAAAATGACGCCAACACTTTAGTTTAAAGGGCTAATTGTGGCCTTTAAACAAGATTTAAAATACATCTTTTGTGACTCTATTAAGTGTCTGTGAAGTCAAAATGCCCATCAGATCATTTATTATACCCTGTTGAAAATGTAAATATTTAGGTCAGAGGCAATTGTAAATGGGTTTTTTGTGCCTGTGCCTTTAAATGAAAATGAGTTGGTTCTCCCCGCCCACTTTTGAGACATTTTGCATCAGAGAAGGATAACCAGAGTCAGATATCAAGATAAACACAGCAAAACTACACGTTGAACCATAGATCCACAAATACCACAGTACGATGAATGAGCTACACATAAATGCCATAAGAACGTTCGATGTGCACACACAAAAACACATGCACATGTTTAATTCGTTGCTCATCTAATCGCAGGATGCCCACCAAACAGAAAAATATGCTACTGTATCCATTACAGATAAGTTACTGTACAAAATAAAGCTGGTTTATTGTTGTGAGATTGAAGCATACTCGCTTATAGTTGTGCTCACTATGCAGCTCAAAATATACAGTTCAAAATGCTATAAACAATGCATCATGTAGCACTTACTAATTCTTGAAGTCCAGTTGATCGCAGAGAGTTGAAACAGATCTTTTAATCAGAGTTTCTTTGCAAATCCTGTCTTGTGGACATTATTATTTGGGTTAATACTGAGACATGGCAATAATACAAGGCTTGTCAATCAATATCGATGGGTGGCAAAAACTGCTACGGAACGGTGCAGTAAAGTCTAAATTGCTGCGATTTGGATTCTATTTTAACATCTGGATTTTTTTTAAAGACATATTGTGTTTATATGCCTCCAATATGACTGTGGACACACTACAGTATACCTACACACAGTTCTCTGCAAGCAGCTTACAAAAGTTGATTTTCATCATAGGTGACCTTGAAGTCCCAATTTTCTCTACAATAACTACCTCATTACCAGATGTTACCTGTTAATTAGCACGCATATTACACATGTGTCACAATCTCCAGCGATGTAATCCTCGCAGATCACTGGAGAACTACACACCCCACACTAAAGAACTGCAAATCCCAGCATGCATCTCACACACACCGGTTCCTGTTTCCCGCTGATTGCAAACAAACACAGGTGAAGCTATTCATGGACTGATTTAAGGACTATATAAACCAACATAGCCTCATTCTGAAAACGTAGTCCTATATACACGTGTCTGGAGACCACAAATTATGTAGCCAGAGGTACGCATGTTTATGTATTTATGTTTACAGGTTTTACCACATTCCCACCCTGTTATTTACTTGTTTATTTTATTTTTTGGCTTCTGTTTTTGTCTTACCTGCTTGCTGGAACCGTTCTTCATCAGACTCGAACCCTATTGTCAACTCTTTTCTGCGTCTAAAGTCTGCCGACATACATGGCGACCTAACGGGACAAACTGGTAAAACTGGAAAGCTGTCCATACGGAGATACAGTAATTGATGAACTGGTAAGCTTGAAAAGGAATGGCGTCATACCGCCCCGTTGCGTTCGTTTAAAAAATGAAATGCAGCCATACGTACCTCTGGCTACATAATTCGCAACCTCCAGAAACATATATAAGGCTACGTCTTCAGAATGAGCCTATGTTGCTCAAAACTCAACTACTGTCACGACTTCCACTCTCGACTAAAGAGACACACTGAAATCCCAGGAGTTAACAAGAAAACACGTATTTATTTACAATGACTCTTACTACAAGCACTGGAACATACACACATACAGTAGGAGCACAGGACTGACATTCAGAATGACGTATGAGACCAGACAAGGGACTAACTAAACACAGGGATATAAATACACAGGACATAATTGAACTGATACCAAACAAGGGAGAAACACAGATGAAACTAATGCTCATCAAGAAATGGCGGGAAACAGAACAAAGGGATCACATGATATAAACAAAAGGTGCGTTCGACTTTATGCAGCGCTGCGCAGATCGATCGCAATCTGTCTTAAAGCGGTGCATGCCGGTTAGAAATTTTGGCTGGATTGATGCTGCGCCTACGTCATGTGACTGTCACATGTGGCATCAAAGTACCACGACAGCGCTCCGAGATCAGACAACTGACTCAGCCCACGCAGCATATAAAGAGGGCCTGCTGGAGCTGCGATGACGACACCAATATTACATGATTGGCCAAGTTCACCGCATGACAACAACCACGTGTGTTTGGCATTTATTATTGGACAAATTCCGTCTCACAAATTTCAAAACAAACAATTAATTGTTCATACCCTCTCTATCTTGTACACATGATGCTTATTAAATGACTACAAATATTTTACTGCAGTATCATCTTTTGTTAAATCATTTGTTTATAAAGACTAGATTGTTTGCACAGGTTTATTCTGCCTTTTTTATACAGACTATTGTATTCAGCTACATAAACGATTTAAATGATATATTTTAGTAAATAATCTAAATATTAACTCAAATAACTCTTACAGACTTGTAATAAAATAATTATCATCATTGATCCTGACGATTTCTTAGCAAATTTAGTTATATAAAAATATGTAATATAAAAAGATATGATTTTAAAATATTTTATTTCCTGTCAAGCTATTTATGCAGAAATGTACATTGATGTACCTGCTCTTTCTGGGAAATATCTAAAAGTGTAGCTCATTTGTTTTGGTCATTTTGTTCAATCATTTTGGATTAAAGTGCTTTTAAAAATGCTTTTATTATCCAAAATAATCCTATTCGTGGGTATTTATTTCCTTTTTATGTGCCCTCTGGTTTCCCTCTTATTTCTCATGCGTTTGTTATGTAGGCTACTTAAATTAAATTCATAATTCCCTTATTGTTAAAAATGAAGTAAAGTTTGTAGAGACTGTATTTTGTTTTATTTGTACTGTAAATATTTTGTTGTTATTTCAATAAATAATTGATCCCGCCATGTGATCGGTCAACATGACAGCAGCAACTTTGAGCCCCCGAAGTGTTCGGCTTAACAGCTCCGTTTTCAACTCCGCCCCCGCCTGCGCACGGCTAATCTCGATGTCGAACGCACCTATACACACAGGGAGCATGGAAACATGGGGAAGTCACATGACAAACACAAGAACCTGACAACTACTACCAATTATTATTATTATTATTATTATTATTATTAGTTGAATGAGGTAAAAGTCATAGTTAATAGCAAATATTTTACCCTAAAATAAAGTGTGACCAAAAATACTTTCAGAGAGACTATCAAAAAGTACAAATGAAATCAAAACTAACCATAGTGAGCTCACATTAGTTAGCTCACATTGCTAGTTTTGTGGAGAACAATTAATCTGTGCATGTTATTAGGGAAAAAAATGTAATCTTGTAATCTTTAATTGAAATGCACTTCCAGTTTGTTTTCAGTTGGGCGGGGCTAACACAATTAACCACGCCCCTCCAGCTGTCAGTTTTGACAACAAACAGAAATGGTGAGGAGGAGGAGTTTGTTAGGTTGTAATAACTCTCCCCAAACCCTTTTCCAGATCTTTCTGTATGAAATGCCTACTTTACTACATCCAATCAGCTCGCAGTAGAAAAAAACAAGCCACGCCCACTGTTTCCCTATTTCATATTCTGTTTCTCTAGGAACTGCGTCACAATATTAGAAAAGAAAAGTCTGGTTCAAGCAGACTTTAAGGCCTATTGGAAATAAAACAGCCATATACAAAGAAAAATATATGTTAAAATATGAACAAACGCTGCATTTCATTTAGCAGAACTATACTGACAAGGCCAGTGGTGCTCGTTAAGGGCCGGAGCGACACTGTGAGGTGTTGCAAAAAGCATCTTCATGTCAACTTCAGTAAATCAGGCAGGACAGTGAGAGCTTAGCATCACGCTCACTAACACAAACAAAATGACAGCGCGATTTGGTGCCAAACACAGCGGCTCTACATCATGCGTTTGGCAGCCGTGAGCGAGACCTAAAATAGCTGCTTGTCAATAACATTTACAACAGATCCGCTGTGGCCTGAATGAAAAGTTTTAAAAATAAAAGGTTAAAAAAGGCAAGCACTGCGTCCCAAATGGCACAATAGGCACTACAGTGGCGGAAATGAGTATTGAACACGTCACTTTTTTTCTCAGAAAGCATATTTCTAAAGCTGCTGCTGACTTTAAATTTTCACCGGATGTTGGTAACAACCAAAGAAATCCATATATGCAAAGAAAACAATTCTAGTTAGTTTACAAATGAAGTTATGTGTAATAAAATAAAATAATGCAGGGAAAAAGTTGAGCACATGAAGAAAGGGAGGAGTAGAAAGGCAGTGAAAAGCCCAAACAGCAGCTGAAATCTCTCAATAGTTCTTCAGCAACCCTCTGCCCTTCCTCAGTGTAAATGAATATCAGCTGCTTCAGTCCAACATCTACATTAGCAGCAGGATGAAGATGAAACCAGGGTGGACATTTCAGCAAGACAATGATCCAAAACACAGCCAAGGAGACTCTCAAATGCTTTCAGAGAAAGAAAATCAAGCTGTAGAATGGCCCAGCCAATCACCTGGCCTGAATCCAATAGAGAATACAAAATTAAGCTCAGATTTGATAGACGAGACCCACAGAATCATCAAGATTTTGACCCTCAGTTGAAGTCTGTGATAAACTCACACCTGAGCGATGCATGTGACTTCATTCTCCATATGAGAGGCGTCTTTAAGCCGCCATTTTTAAAAAAAGCCTTTTATATAAAGTATTAAAACATTTAAGTAGTTCAGTACTTTCTCCTTCTGTCATTTCATTGTTATTACACACAACACATTTGTTTTGTTTACAGATTTTTTATTTAATTTTTATGTTTGTATTTTTACCAAAATCTGCTTCAATTTCTAGTCAACAGCTCATTTAGAAAAATTATTCCCAAGAAAAAACATGATGTGTTCAATCCTTATTTCCCCCACTGTATGTACTTATGCACTTACACACTCAACAGCATAGTATATGAATGCAGTGTCATCCCAAATGGAACAGAAACAGATGGATTATTTTTTTACTAACCGGAAATTCCCAGAATATTGTTTGGTGGTTGCCAAATAAGTGAAATATATGACCAAACTACCAAATAATACCTGCCATGAGTATAATCACATTCAACATCGGGAGGCGGCATAATTTGGGTAGATTGGTTAAGGTATAAATTCTCAGTCTGGTAGGAGAATTTTGCTTTCACAATCCAAAATCACAACCCAGGCTCATTCTGAAAACGTACCTCTATATACATTTCTGTAGTTCGCAAAATATGTCCCAGGAGCTACATTTTTTGTTTTTGCAAATCCGCCAGAGGCCACTGTGTACGCTTTTTTAGATCTGAAAATTATTTTGCGCGTGCCATTCATGCCTGTTGTTCACACATAAATCTACCATTTTCAACTGACTGACTGGCTGACTGGCCAGCTGACCCACCCTCCTCCTTCCCTAAACCCAATCAATAGTGTTTTCAAAAGCCCACCCACTTCCCTAAACCCAACAGATGGTGTAGTGCTGTCCAAATTCTTAGTGGTAAATTTTGAAGCCCTTCACCTTCACACTTGTTTTTAAGGGCCAAGGGGAATGGGAAGGGGAAAGGGTATGGGTATAAAAATAGAATTGGGATTGGGCCTAAAACTGTATGACTGACACAGTTTCAATTGCAATTTACTAGAACTGTTAAGCTGCTTTGACACAATCTACATTATGAATTGGTGATCGTGACAGGACCCAATATTGGATTCAACCCAGGCTCATTCTGAAAACGTACCTCTGTATACGTTTCGGGAGGCTGCGAAATACATTCTACACTCTTAGAAATAAAGGTACAAGAGCTGTCACTGGGGTGGTACCTTTTCCAAAGGTACACATTTGTACTTGAAGAGTCCATATTAGTACCTCAAAAGTATATATTAGTACCTATATACCTAGTACCTTAATTTTAAGAGGAACACTTTTGTACTTTTTAGGTACCAATATGTACCCTTGAGGTATTAATATGGACCCTTTAGGTACAATATTGTACCATTTGAAAAGGTACCACCCTAGTGGCAGCTCTTGTACCTTTATTTCTGAGAGTGTAGGAGGTACGTATTTTTGCAGTTTTTGTTTCTGCGAATCCACAAGAGGCTGCTGTGTACCTTTTTCATATCTCAAATTTTTCTCACGAGTGCTGTTCGCACCTGCTATTCTAGCGTAAACCCACCAGAGGCCACTGTTGACTGACTGTTTGACTGACTGAATGACTGACTGACCAACCAGTCAACTGACCCACCCTCCCTAAACCCTACCACTTTTATCGATTGACCCGCCCGCCCACTCACCCACTTCCCTAAACCCAACCAACAAATTTCAAAAGCAATCCAGAAAAAGAAAAGCCCTCGCCTGTTTTTTTTTTATACCACATTTTACAACATTCTCACCTTGTTATTTACTTCTTTATTTATTTTTTTGGCTTCTGTTTTTGTCTTATCTGCTTTATAGAACCGTTCTTCACCAGACTCAAACCCCTGTCGACGAGGTCAACTCCTCTCTGCATCTCAAACTGGTAACAGCAAAAAAGCCGTCCACACGGAGGTAAGCAGTCAGCTGGTAAGTGTGAAAAGGAACGGCATAATACAGAACGTATTGTTTGTTTTAAAGATAAAATGCAGCCATAACTAGCTTTGGCTATATAATTTGTGATCTCCAGAAACATTTATAAGAGCTACGTATTCAGAATGAGCCTGTGTTGCAAAATAAATAGTAAAATCCCATGTCTAATTAAAATAATCCAACATCAGCGCCCAATGGCTCCGCAACTTCCATTACATGAGCAAAACTGCGGCAGTTGAGAGCGAGAAGTGTTCAACATTACACATTTCTTTATAAGAGATAAATAAGTGCATCAGGGTGGCTCAGTGGTTAGCACTGTCACAGCAAGAAGGTTTCCTGGTTCGAGTCCTGGCTGAGCTAATTGGCATTTCTGTGTGGAGTTGGCATGTTCGCGTGGGTTTCCTCCGGATACTTTGGTTTCCCCCACAGTCCAAGCGCATGCACTATAGGGGAATTGAATTAACTAAATTGGACGTAGTGTATGTGCATGAATGTGAGAGTGTATGGGTGTTTCCCAGTACTGAGGTGCAGCTGGAAGGGTATCTGCTGTGTAAAGCATATGCTGGAATAGTTGGCAGTTCATTCCACTGTGGCAACCCCTGATGAATAAAAGGCCTAAGCTGAAGGAAAATGAATAAATTAATATACCATCATACTATCCAGCCTTTATACCGACACACACACACACACACTCGGATGTATTTGTGAGGCAGATGTGCTGTGACCACCGAGGATGAAGGACAGCATGGAGAATTTGTCAGCAGAAATCACCACTCCAGCTGCTGAGACACACACACGCAGACGCACACACACACACACACACACACACACACACACACACACACACACACCAGTATACCACAGCATACATATGTATAATGCATCTGATAAAGCATGCTCATAAACAAATGCACACACACACACACACACACACACACACACACACACACATGCCTCAGGCCTCCTCCAGCAGCACATCACATTACTGCTGCACTTTGAAATGAAAAAAAAAAAAAAAACATGCACGAGGGCGGGACTTAGTGACCTAGAATTCATGAGCGCAGCATTGGATCGTTATTCGTTTTGATGTGTGACTGTGTGTGCCTACATTGTAGGTCATCGCCAAGTGGCAGCAACATGGAACTCTCTCTCTTCCTCTTTCTCCCTCTTTTTCTCTCTATGACTTGTTATGTAAAAGGCCTCATTCTCATATTCAGCCTTCATGCTATTGCAGAGCACAGCAGCACATTGGAAAGAGCCGAGACTTACGCACAACTACACCACACTTATATTTACCCAAACCAGAAGAGAGATCCCCATGTATGATTGTAAAGTGCTTTGGGTGTATGGCATAATACATATGTACACTCAAAAGTTGACAATCACTGTGTGTTCAAATGACTTATTTAAAATGAGCTGAAACAACTTAATTCTTGAGGTTCTTTGGAGGCAAATTAATGTTCAATCCACTTAAATTAGTAAAAACTAATAAGCTAATTGATCGTGTGGAACCCAGCATTTTTACAGTGTAATGCATGTGCTATATAAACGCACATTACATTACAAACCAATGTTGGCTAGACTATTGACAAACCCAACAGTTGGGTTAAAAAAATAATTAATATCATAATGTTTTAGAGCATAGTTTATTTAACTTCATTACATGGCCTGAATGCTAGATTCTGATTGATCAATCTTAGCCTTTCTATGTATGTTATGTAAGCGATAAAGTACATAAAGGAGGTTGTTATCACAGAATACTGGATCATCGGCAGCCAGAGGGCGATAAGAAAGGGCTTTATTCTGCAAAAACAACCACCTACATCAGGGGTCTTAAACTTGTGGCCTGAAAGACGATAGATTGTGGCCCCAACCTTCATTTGAAAGTTTAATGTTAGTGAGGCCCGCGAGTTTGATATGAATGGCACTTTACAGTTTTGTGTGTTGAGCTAAACGAACCCACTAATCACGGTGGGGTATATGGCTCTCGAGGGCGGGACATCGGCTGGGGCTTGACGCAGGCCGAAAAACGTTTCCTAATGAGTGAAAGTTACAGCAGTGATGCCATGGAATCTGATGTGCCTGCTGGCTGCCTCATTTCTATTAGGCAAACATAGACATTCGTCCCACCGCGCTTCATTCACAACACTTAAAAAAAAGTTTTTTAAGTTGCTGCCCAGCGGGACATCATACGTAGGTAAATGTATGTAAATCAGTGCTTAATTTGAGCAGGATCTTGCCGGATCCTGTTGCGGGAAATGTCAGATATTCATGTTTTGCTTGCCGGGATTTATTTTAATTGAGCAAAATTCACGTTTAACAATTAGTCCTGAACAATATTTTCAATCAATCATCTTACTTGTGTTTACAATCACTCTCATTGGTTGGTGGTTATTGTTTCGCAAGCAAAAGAAAAGAAATCAAAGTGATGCATATGCGGCGGGATAAAAGAAAAGCAAGGAACTCAATGCAGCCTAATGTAGTCGTCTGCAGTCACATCTTGACACCTGTCCATCGGCAATAAGAGTCCCCGGTAACCCGGACCAATTATAGAGATGCACCGTTATTTGTGGGTCATTTGCATTGCGCTACTTGCATTGTATTTGCATTGCCTCACACAATAAACATTTAAAAGTAGTCAAAACAATGGCAACACAGTGTTGCTTTTTCCTGCAACAACAGCACGGCGGATAACAGTAAATCTAATAATTATTATTATTATTATTATTATTATTATTAATTATTAATTTTTTTTACTGATTGAATTATTTTTTATAAACTTTTAATTTGTTAATTTTTTCATTTTATTTCGTGTTAAAAAACTCCAATCTTCTTAAATCTATTTATTTAAATTTTTGTTAACACAAAATAAGATGAAAAAATAAACAAATAATAATTAATAATATAATTAATCTCTTGTGGACAACCTGATGCAGCCCAGCCTCATCCATACTCTGCCTCCAGTGGCCCCAGGGTAAATTGAGTTTGAGACCCCTGACATAGATGTACTTTATCCAACTTATTACATGGCTACTTGCCACAAAATGTAAAAATTATACACAAAACATTTTAAAGCAGTAATAGTTTATACATTTTTTATTAAATGCAAAACTGTCAGAAAAGTAAGCAGCTGAGGGAGTATACACTAACCTGCACATTTTTCAGTCCCACGGTGGCGCCAAACAGTCAAGCAAAGCTGACAGAAACTGCTGAATAAAGAATATACTAACCTACATATTTTGGTTAAAACAACCCAGCGTTTTTGTTTTTGTTTTTTTGTTTTTTATAGTGCATGAATCTATGGATTTACACTGCATTTCCTCAATGATACGAGTTACTCTTTTGGTTTGCATGACCTTCAACCTGTTTTAAAAAAAAAAAGAGCCCTTAAATCTTTGAATGGGTTAAAAGCCAACTAGTAAAGTACCTGAGGCATTGAGGAGATATTCTGCAATATGATTGATATTTATAAAAACGCATGTATAAATGTGTGAGTTGCATGGTCAGATATACTGAAGGCATTAAAATGAAATGTCCATAAAAAATGTATAAAACAATAAAATATATCCTATCGAGTGGATGGACGAATGGATGGAACGATAAATGGATGGATGGATGGATGGATGGATAGATAGATAAAACAATAAATGGATGGATAGATGGACGGATAGATGGATAGATAGAACAATAGAATGACGAATGGATGGATGGATGGATGGATGGATGGATGGATGGATGGATGGATGGATGGATGGATGGATGGATGGATGGATATGTGGCTAGAACGATGAATGGACGGACAGATACAGACAGACAGACAGACAGACAGACAGACAGACAGACAGACAGACAGACGAATGGAATAATAAATGAATAGATGGATGGATGATGAATGGATAGAACGATAGAACAATAGAACAATAGAATGATAGAACAATAGAACGATAGAAGGATATAGATAGAATGATATAATGATAGATAGATAGATAGATAGATAGATAGATAGATAGATAGATAGAT
>CAIGQZ010001210.1:6709624-6728593 GCA_903798205.1 Danio tinwini
TAATAATAATAATAATAATAATAATAATAATAATAATAATAATAATAATAATAATAATAATAATAATAATAATAATAATAATAATAATAATAATAAAACGACAAAGTGGCGCAGTAGGTAGTGCTGATGCCTCACAGCAAGAAGGTCGCTGGTTCGAGCCTCGGCTGGGTCAGTTGGTGTTTCTGTGTGGAGTTTGCATTTTCTCCCTGCGTTTGCGTGGGTTTCCTCCGGGTGCTCCACTTTCCCCCACAGTCCAAAGACATGCAGTACAGGTGAATTAGGTAGACTAAATTGTCCGTAGTGTATGAGTGTAAATGAGTGTGTGTGGATGTTTCCCAGTGATGGGTTGCGGCTGGAAGGGCATCCGCTGCGTAAAACATATGCTGGATAAGTTGACGGTTCATTCCGCTGTGGTGACCCCAGATTAATAAAGGGACTAAGCCGAAAACAAAATGTATGAATGAATGAATAATAATAATAATAACAACAACATTTTATTTAAAGCAATAAAATGATTAAAATAATCTCATAAAAATATAAATAAAAATAATAATAAAATCTCATAAATAGTCTCAGCGCACAGTCAGGCTTCTTTACTCATTACTCCACTGTCAACAAAACCAATGTGTCTTATATTTCATAATCTGACATCGCTGCTGAACAGTAATTACCTCAATGTTTCACCTCGCTTCTTTCAGTGCACTGTCATCGAGCGCAGACGCTAGTTTGAATAACAAGCTTTTACGCACCTTCCTGGACACACGATGCAGGCATTTATCGACAACCCTGATTAAACGTGTGCATGTGAACGCAGGTCAGACAGAAGCCTGTAAACATGCTGCTCGTGACGATTAATGTTTATCGCTGAGCCTGTTTGTCTAACTAATGCACACACAAACACACATCCACTGTCTTGTAAAAACTCCATGATTCAGTACAGTCCACTGTTCCTGTGTTGATGGAATAAGAACTGATATTCATTCATTCATTCATTCATTTTCTTTTCGGCTTATTCCCTTTATTAATCAGGGGTCGCCACAGTGGAATAAACTACCATCTTATCTAGCATATGTTTTACACTGCAGATGCCCTTCCAGCAGCAACCCATCACTGGGAAACACCCATACACTCCCATTCACACACATACACTACGGACAATTTAGGCACAATCCCAATTCTATTTTTGTACCCCTTCCCCTTGGCCCTTGAAACAGAGTGTGAAGGGGAAGGGCTTCAAAATTTACCCCTAAGAAATGGGACAGCACTACAGCACCTGCACACATCATCATATGTCATCGCGATCTTTTGCTTCATATGAGATCAGACGTTCGTGACTGCTGTAGTTTTTCCAGTTGTGTTATTTTTTTTGGTATTTATCTTCACTGAAGGCATATATTATGTTATCATAACGATATTATGTAGCAATAAGCTCGTAACTATACTGCACATTTACACCATGGCAATATTCATAATGTAAACACAAGAAAACAACATTAACATTATAGCAGACACTGTAAAAAGCTCATTCACAGCCACTAGACTTTTCTGAGAGGGGATTTGAGTGTCAATAGCTACGTTTCCATCCACCTATTTTTATGCACATTTTGGATATGCGCATAAAAAAAGGTTGATGGAAACGCCATGATGCACATACTTTTTGAAAATAACTGAGTAGGGTCAACTTTTTATTCGATAAGAAAAGATGCGCATAAACTATGATGGAAACACTTTTACTGCACAAACTCCAGTATGGGCATTAATAAAGGTCATGTGATTATGTTATAAGAGATCATCTGATGATAAAAATGTGTGTAAATGGGCAAACCGGCAGGCTGAGCACACTGTAAACCATCGAAAATGTTGTTTTGGTCATTCTAAAACACCTTTACCGTTTAAGTATTAGTGTTGTTATATTATTAATGACCTCCAGAATCAAGAGTGTCTGTGCTCCGCGTCTGACACCTTCAAACGCCACTGCGCATTCATTGCATGTCAGGATTGCTTTCTGAGGCGCAAATTAAAAGAAGAAAAGATTGACGCAGCTTCTCCTACTGCAGCACTACTACTTCTCCTACTTCAGTTTTTACTGTTGATATTTGGCGCCAATTAATCAGAAAGTGAGGATTTTGTGTTCTCTTTAACTCGTTGGATGGAAACGCAGCTTTATTCGCACGTCATTTATGCGATAATCCAGTTTCGCTTATAAAGTTCATTTGCATTTTTGGATGGAAACATAGCTGCTGAGTGTCAGAAGTGAAAGTCTGTTGTGGAACTACTATACAGTTATTATTAATAAGGATTATAGATAGCGAAATTTAGCTGCTTTTTTTCAAAGTATGACGGTAAAACACGAACGCGGTCATGAATATATTAAAACATATGCTTGTTTGTTGTAAAAATTTGTAATAATGACAAAAAATACTAATTTGTGCATCTCCTTACTTCCAGGTGCAGCAATGCTGCCGAAGTGACTGGTGTATTCTGGGAAATTTACTTGCCCCTTGGTTTTGAGTGTGGTCCTAAAATTTTTTTGTTTTGAGGGGTACTGTATCTAGCCCTTCCCCTTAGCCCTACGACTTCAAGCTGGGGGACACCCCAACCTCTTTACACTAACGCGCAAAACGAGGGGTAGGGGTAAGGGGGAGGGCTAAGGGGTAGAGTTGGGATTGGGCCAACTGGTCCGTTTCCACTGAGTGGTACGGTATGGTTCTGTATGGTGCGCCACTACACCGTACCGTCCCACTTTTTGGTCACCCTTTGCAAAGGGTACCTACCACAAAAAAAATGGTACCAAAAGGCAGAGTTAGACGTGCGGCTGAATGCTATTGGTTTACAGAGATACGGCCCTCGCAGAAGCAGGAGAATGAAAACAAAGAAACCATCATTTTTAAAAACCATAATACTATATGGATATAATAACGAGCCATGGTTGACTCGAGCTTAAACAAATCTTGTCGTCATCTTGATGTACAGCCACAAAGCCAAGAAGAACAAAATCTGCTGTGTCCTGTTGTTGTTTTACGAGGCCGTCGAAAAGTGCGAACGGTTTCACTTTCTCCAGAGAGCTCGCTGCGCGTATATATTTTAAATAACAAACTTTTTGAGCTCATAATAATAATGTGCGCATGATTATTGAAGTGCTCTGATATCCAAGCCTTTACAAATATTATTGAGAGCATTACATATTCTATTCTGAAACATAAAATCACTTACAAAAGCAAACACATATTCTAATATCATATACAAGTCATATAAATAAATCAATTAATTAATAATGAGGCTATTATTAAGAAATGAAATTTATTTTTATTTTTTTATTTATTAGGAAATGAAGGAAATCCTACTTTGATAATAATATTAATGATGATGATGATGATGATGGTTAGGATTATTATTATTATTATTATTATTATTATTATTATTATTATTAAGTAGGATATTGTTTATTTATTTTTTGAATAGTCTACTTACGATTTGACACGTGCAAACCATTGCAGAAATGTTCTAACCAACAGGCCCATGTCAAATACAGTACAAATACTTAATAAATAACCTACTATAAATTAAAAGCATTAACGCATGCTATGTTTTTTGTTTTCACAAGCTTTGGAGACGTAACAAATTCTGCTTTTATATAATAGTTCACCAATAGCTTTCGCAGTGAGCCATGGCTGTGTTCAAAATGACGTTAATGTTTTCAAAGTGCACTGTGAAGGGAGTGCAATTGTAAACATGAAGATTGCTAAAACTGAACTGTAAAAATACTTTGAAAGCAAAATACACCTAAGAGTGATGACTTTAATACTTTTAGAATGTTCTAAATGAATATGGCATAGGGGGGATAACTGGGAATAGAACACAGCCAGGAACCATGTTTCTAACTACAGCCCCAGAGGTGTAGATCCAAGCATAGAAGTTTGCGACGCAGTTTGCGAATGTTTGTTGGAACGACGGATTTAGGAAATTTTGGCAAATCAACAAACTATTTGATTACTGTTTGATTACTTGATACTGTTTGTAACAACGGAACTTGCGACCTTAGTTGGCTAACGATGGTTTTCAGAAACGCACCCCTGAAATGTTCTAACCAACAGGCCCATGTTATATACAGTACAGATACTTAATAAATAACCCACTGTAAATTAAAAGCATTAAAGGGCACCTATGGTGAAAAATCTACTTTTCAAGCTGTTTGGACAGATATATGTGTAGGTATAGTGTATAGACCGTCATATTGGGGTGATATAAACACACTCAGTCTTTTTTTTCAATTTAACAACATAAAAACGGTGGACCTGACGTAGGAGTGTGGTCCCCCCGCCCACCAATATTGATTGACAGGTGCGCATTACCATATCCTCAGTGTGTTGTTTCACGTCCGCCATTTTCAGCGTGTGAGTCAAAGCGACGTCACCAAAGAAACACCCTTGCTCTATTTTTAGATGTAAGGCTCATTGGGCTCAACATTCACCACATTATCGCTCTCCTCGCCGCCGGTGTTTGTGAGTTTTGGTGGGTTTGCATACATGTGTACTTTTCATTGTGTCTTCCTTAAACTTCAGCGGTTTGCATTTCCTGCGGTCACAGAAGCTCCCTGTCATCTTAACTAGGTGCAGCTGGAAAGTGCGAGCACATTGCCTCACGTCCCTCCATTGGAAAAAACAAACTAACGCAGCGTCATGCATTTCGCGTTGTTGCGGATGAAAGTGAGGACTGGGAGGTTTGCTCACTATTCTGCCGCCTAGGTCACCTCTATGGACGCGCTGGTCCTGCTCAGGACACTGTTCATATTTCTGCCGCGCCACAGAGCGTTATCTGAATAGTTTCATTTTAAATAACATGCAAATGTGCGCATCTGGTGTGCTGTGTCGTGGTTCTGAGCGGTGCATCTGGTGTATGACGCTCTTTAGTTATAGCCTCAAGCAGGTCGTACACCAGAAGCACCGCTCAGCGACACGCAGCGGCATGCATTTCTGAATTCTAAAAATAAGTTTCTATCAGGGGACACACACCGGCGCCGCAAGTGTGCGATACTTTCAACTGTCATGTACGCACCGCATCGCGGTACATCCAGTGTGTGATGCCCTTCAGTCAAAGTTAATTCAGTGTGCTTGGTTATTAGTCTCGGTGTAGGCTACAAGCTCGGAGCTTTAAACTAGCACACAGTTGGCTGTAAAACTACACAAAGACACAAATGATTTTGTACTCTCTGCTTGGTCTGTGTCTGAGTCGTACATGTACAGCTGAATGCTGGTCCTCTCACTCATGTTGTTTTTCTCTGTCTGCCTGTCTGTTGCCATACACAAAAAGGGGAGCTCTTGGCTCTGTCCCCTTATTAAGTTGGGCGGGAAGTCGAAACTAATTTTCATGTGAAGCAACTAAAACAGCAAACTGTGTACACGCCCCCATTATAGCACTTTTTAACACATCATAATAAAAAAATCTGAATTGTGTTTTGAACTGAACCTAAACTGGCACACTCAGAAGAACCATAATATTAATATTACATCTTACAAAAGGGGTAAAATAGGTGCCCTTTAATGCATGCTATGTTTTTTGTTTTCACATGTTTTGGAAACGTAACAAATCCTGCTTTTATATAACAGTTCACCTATAGCTTTCACCATGCGCCACGGCTGTGTTCAAAATGACATCAATGTTTTCAACTGCAGAGCACGCTAGCTAGCCACTCAATCCACTGGCATATGTTGTTTAGCCACGCTGTCATTGGATAAGGGTGACTGCAAGCAAAGTTATGTGTGGAGCTACTTCACTTACTCAAATGATGCGGTTTGTGACACGTGTAACAAAACAGTGAGATACTGTGGTAATACCACAAACCTATTCAAACATCTCTATATAAATGACAAGACAGAATATGACAACGTAATGACTAGGCGGTCAGAAGAGGAGGAAAGGAGAGGAACAGGTGCTGCTAGGGTGGGACAGACATCGCTTTCAGAGTCCTTAGGTGCATCAGGCAGGCACTATCCAGGTACAGAGGGAGAAAATGTGGCGATGAGGCTGTATTTTGGGGGCTTGGGTTTTTTGTGAAAATGATAAAACAGCAGTTCCCTAAATTTTTAAAACAAGTTTGTTTTGGAACTTTGGTTATGAAATGTGTAATGAAATAATTAAATGACCAAAATGGCTGCAATAGTAAAATATGTCCCTGAGTTAATGAATTATTATTTTTTTTTTAAAAGTGTAAATGTTTATTGTTTAATGTTAAGATGTTCAGGCAGGTGTTTTAAAATATACATGCTCAGATGCTGTCAATAAATATGTAAGTTGGCCCTTTTTTGTATGATAATTCTTCATCAATAAACAATAAACAAGAATAACCCATAATATGTCTCGCATTTAGTATGAAGTGATGCTTTTAAGTACACTACTTGTTACTTTAATTTCATCATTCATTCATTCATTTTCTTTTCGGCTTAGTCCCTTTATTAATCCGGGGTCGCCACAGGGAAATAAACCGCTAACTTATCCAGCAAGTTTTTACGCAGCGGATGCCCTTCCAGCTGCAACCCAAAGACAGTATGTCCAGCTATAGGAGGGCTCTTAAATCTGCCAGGGCTGAGCACCTCCGCAAACTGATTGAAAATAATCATAACAATCCTAGATTTTTATTTAGCACCATTGCTAAATTAACAAATAATCAGTCATCCTTGGAACAAAATGTCCCACCGCATATTAGTAGTGATGACTTCATGAATTTTTTCAGTGATAAGATAGAAGACTTTAGACAGAAAATAGAAGATGTTAAACTTTCTGCACCACCTTATACTCCAGATCCAGTGAACATTCCACTGAATCATAATAACCTACAATGCTTCAAAATCATAGAACAGGAAGAGCTAGATAAAGTTATAAATAGTTCCAAACCAGCTACATGTATGTTAGATCCAATTCCAACAAAATTACTAAAAGAATTGCTACCTGTTATAGGAGAACCTCTCCTTAACATTATCAACTCTTCTTTAGCTTTAGGCCATGTTCCAAATCCTTACAAGCTAGCTGTTATTAAACCTATTATTAAGAAACCACAACTGGACCCCAGCAACCTAGCTAATTATAGGCCTATTTCAAATCTTCCGTTTATGTCTAAAATACTAGAAAAAGTTATTTCTACCCAATTATGCTCCTTTCTGCAGATGAACAATATTTTTGAAGTGTTTCAGTCAGGTTTCAGGCCTCATCACAGCACAGAAACCGCATTAGTGAAAATAACCAACGATTTACTCTTAGCTGCTGACCAAGGGTGCATCTCACTATTAGTTCTACTAGATCTTAGCGCCGCTTTTGACACCATTGATCACAATATTCTCATAGACCGCTTATATTCTACAGGTGTCCAAGAACAGGCTCTTCAATGGTTTAGGTCATACTTAGCTGATCGTTACCAGTTTGTGAATATTAATGGACAACTTTCACAAGTAAGACTGGTAAAGTACGGGGTCCCTCAAGGATCAGTTTTAGGCCCTTTGCTGTTTACAATATACATGCTTCCCCTGGGGGACATTATTAGAAAACATGGGATCAGTTTTCACTGCTATGCAGATGATACTCAATTATATATTTCAACTAAACCTGATGAGATGTCTAAACTGTCTAAGCTGACTGAGTGTATTAAAGATGTTAAAGACTGGATGACCAACAATTTTCTTCTCTTAAACTCAGACAAAACAGAATTATTACTTATTGGGCCTAAATCCTGTACACAGCAGTTCTCACAACTCGACCTGCAATTAGAGGGATACAAAGTTAGCGTTAGCTCTACTATAAAAGATCTGGGTGTCATATTAGACAGCAATTTAACCTTTAAAAATCATATATCCCATGTCACAAAAACTGCCTTCTTTCATCTAAGAAATATTGCTAAATTGCGAAATATGCTATCCATCTCAGATGCAGAAAAGCTAGTTCATGCTTTCATGACTTCTAGGCTGGATTACTGTAATGCTCTGTTTGCTGGTTGCCCAGCATCCTCTATTAACAAACTTCAGCTAGTACAAAATGCAGCTGCCAGAGTTCTTACCAGGTCTAGAAAATATGATCATATCACCCCAATTTTATCCTCCTTACACTGGCTGCCTGTTAAGTTTCGTATTGAATTTAAAATATTGCTTCTTACCTATAAAGCCTTAAATAACCTAGCTCCTGTTTATCTAACCAACCTCTTGTCTCGCTACAATCCAACCCGCTCTTTAAGATCTCAAAACTCAGGGCTTCTTGTAGTACCTAGAATAGCTAAATCGAGTAAAGGAGGTCGAGCCTTCTCATTTATGGCCCCTAAACTCTGGAATAGCCTTCCTGATAATGTCCGAGGCTCAGACACACTCTCACTCTTCAAAAGTAGATTAAAGACCTATCTTTTTAGCAAAGCATACACTTAGTGCATTACATAGCGGTGTGACGCATGATGTGCCCCACACACGATTTTGCTTCTTGTTTATATACACTATGAACAGCAGCTACGCTAATTATTCTCCTTATTCTGTATTTCCACATGGGGGTACTCATCTCGAGGCCCTCAGACTATGCAGTGCCACTGATGCGATCCAAGACCAGCGACGAGACGATTCCAAGGCTCCCGGACCAGGCCGTATCCTAAGCTGCTGCTGTGGTGGTCATGATGGAGAGCATAAGACTGATTCCTCTGATGCTCCAAGGACAGACGTGTCTTCGCGGAGGTCCAGCTACTGCGCCTAGACTGCAGCTCTGCACAAGACGTTTGGCCATAGGAGAAATGGTCGTGCCCAACTGAGCCTGGTTTCTCTCGAGGTTTTTTAAATTCTTCACTTTCGCCAATTGGTGAAGTTTTTTCCTCGCCCCTGTCGCCACTGGCTTGCATGGTTCGGGATCTGTAGAGCTGCGCATCGATGGAAGTGCTCCTCAGTGTTTGGACTCTCAGTAGTGATTATTAAACCACACTGAACTGAGCTAAACTAAACTAAACTGAACTTAAACACTGAAAACTGAACTGACACTGTTTCAATTCACTATAAACTTCCATGTGAAGCTGCTTTGACACAATCTACATTGTATAAGCACTATACAAATAAAGATGAATTGAATTGAAAAACCCATCTCTGGGAAACATCCACACACACTCATTCACACTCATACACTACAGACAATTTAGCCTACCCAATTCACCTGTACCGCATGTCTTTGGACTGTGGGGGAAACTGGAGCGCCTGGATGAAACCCACGCAAATGCAGGGAGAACATGCAAACTCCTCACAGAAACGGCAACTGACCCAGCCGAGGCTCAAACCAGCGACCTTCTTGCTGTGAGGCGACAGCACTACCTACTGCGTCGCCTACTTTAATTTCCCAAACAGTAATTTTTGGGCAAAGTATCGATATTGCTAATACTCACCTTCATTATACTTGGTTTCGGTTCGGATCGGATGGGAAACTAGTGGTATCGCACATCACTAATATGGGGGATAACTGGAAATTGAACACAGCCAGAAACTATATTTCTAGCCACAGCTCCAGAGGTGTAGTTGCAAGTGTACAAGTTTGTGACGCAGTTTGCAAATGTTCATTGGAACGATGGATTTGGGAAATGGCAAATCAACAAACTATGTTTGTAACGACAGAACTTGTAACCTTAGTTAGCTAACAAGGGTTTTTGGAAACGCACCCCAGGTCTGCTAAACCAATCAGAATCAGTTACTAATCAGTTAGTGAACTACCTTTTTCCAGCGTCTCTAGTGTGACAAAAAAACAAGTAATTAAAATATATGCATCTGATGCTGCTTTCACCATCAACCTATTTTGGCAAAACTTGCACACTCACAAACCGCATTTCATGGCAGTAATTTAATGTCAATGTAAATGATAGTCTAACAGCACTGTACTAATAACGTCCCACTGAGACAGCAGTCAAGTGTGTGTGTGTGTGTGTGTGTGTGTGTGCGCGCGTTTGTGAGTGTGACAGGCCTCCTACGCTGATTCATACTCCCTCTCGCACCTTCCTGTGGGCATAAACCATTATTCATTTGCGTGGCGCGTGTGTGTGTGTGTGTGTGTGTGTGAGCATGTGTGTGCCTCTGAGCGTTACAGAAAGAGGGAATATTTCGAGCAGAAGAAGGGAGGCCGACGCGGATACTCACAGAGGAGTATGTCGCTTTAAATGGGTTTTCAAGTTCAATTAACGTGATGTTTTTAATGAATCGGAGGACTAAGTTTTCCTATGCTAATAAATGAAAAGCCAGGCAAGAGTCGGTCTGTTTAAAATGCATATGAAACGTGTAACGTCCCTCTAGCGCTGCTCTCAAATCAAATTAGAGCTTCAGTCAAGTGAAATGTCCTGCGGAAAAGACAAAAGAGAAATCGAGGAATATTTACGGTAAGATTGCGAACACTAATCTGAGCTTGGTAAAGATACAGAATTGTGACCCTGGACTAAGAAATGGACGTTGCACTGGTATATTTGTGGGAAAAGCCTGGGTCATCATTAAAATGGTGTTGAATGAATACATATTGTAAATGTATAATTTTAATTGTATGTGTGACACTCTGAATGATTAGTCACATGTATATATATACATATGTATATTTATTCCTTATATTTATATATAATAATAATTGTATATAAAGAATTCTGTTGTTACATCTAATGTTGTATTTGTTTGAATTACCTTGAGTGGAGAAAATGAGTGGTACAGTTTGTTGTCTGAGGTTGCTTAGGGTAACGATGAGCTGCTGGACTGTCATTACGAGAGCGACTGGACTGTGAACAGCAACGAAACTTTGACTCTCTCATATTTCTATATTTTAGGTGGGTAAATTCTGTCACAATGCAGGGCTTGAAATTAACTTGGTAGCACCGGTGCTCCCAACTTCAAAAATTTAGGAGCACCAGAAAAAATTTAGGAGCACCCACCAAAAATGAATGAGCACCACTGCAAACTGTATATTAAGGGATTTGTTGTATTTGAAAACAACATCAATCAGGACTAACAAAAAACAGAAACAACTAATGCTGTGATGGCTTATTGATATCTGTGCAATAATTCCAAAATGAATGTCTAATAATAAAATATTATTAATGATGATGATGATGTCAATAATACTTGCAATGAATTTTATTTGTCATTATCATGCTGCCCTGAATGTGCTTGAATGCGAGTTATGTACTGTAAAAGGTCCTGCTGTTACTTTATGAAAAATAAATGTATGGTTTGCATCAAACTAAAATGAAGCATTGCAGTAAGTAATATTTATTTTGCACTATTGTTTTATATGCATGTCAGTTTAATAAATAATATGTCTGCTACAAAACAAACGTAAGATTATAATAAATCACTCAATCCAATGCTGAAAGCTGCAAAGCAGTCATCAATAGAAAAATAATATACATCTCAAGAAAGAATAGACCAAAGAAAGGAAGAAAGGTCTCAGTTCTACCACTCTTTAAAAGTTTTGGTTTGGGCTTGTGTCATTGTAAATGTCTCGTTATGTGGTGATTTTCATTTTTCTGTGTTTGTGGTAAAGCAGGCGAGTCAGCCGATCCAATATAAGAGCAGGCAGAGCAGGATGACCACTCGTGATGACCACCGGCGCAAATACTGTTCTTTGTTATGAGCCGCAGATTCAGTTTAAACTTAGTAAAGGCAAGCTTCTGTGGCGATGATGTGTACAGTGTTGGGTTTTACATTTAGCGAACATTTGCGCTGAACATGCAGTGAATGCAACGCATCGAGATTCGGGCACCTTCTCCGAAAAGACAGTCAGACAGTTGCAGCTCATCCAGAATGCTGCGGCCAGGATTCTGACTAGAACCAGGAAATCAGAGCACATCACACCTGTCCTCAGGTCCCTACACTGGCTCCCAGTTACATTCAGAATAGATTTGAAAGTATTATTACTTGTCTATAAATCACTAAATGGCCTAGGACCTCAATACATTACAGATATGCTCACTGAATACAAACCTAACAGATCACTCAGATCTCTAGGATCATATAAACTAGAAATTCCAAGAGTTCAGTCAAAGCAGGGTGAATCGGCTTTCAGCTACTATGCCCCTCGCTGCTGGAATCAGCTTCCAGAAATGATCAGATGTGCTCCACTATTAGACACATTCAAATCCAGACTGAAAACACATCTGTTTAGCTGTGCCTTTACTGAATGAGCACTGTGCTACGTCCGACAGATTGCACTATTGTTTTTTTTTTATTCTTTTATAACCCATTTAACACATTTTTATCTGTTTTTAATCATTCTTATTATTAGCTTTTTTATCCTCTAACACTTGTCTTTTTATTCTTGTTTATGTAAAGCACTTTAAATTGCCACTATGTATGAAATGTGCTATATAAATAAACTTGCCTTGCCTTACCTTGCCTTGAAAACACTTGATTGATCTCAGCTGGCGCCCTTAAAAGCTCCCTGTTTTCTGACAGCGGAAAGCCTTGAGTGATTGACAGCTAATATGAACCAATATAGCGGCAATATAGTCCGATTCAGTAGTTTTTAGAAAATAATCGATACAAGTCCACTACAACCATTATATGCAGTCGCACAAATGCTCCCAAATATATTATGAGGTCGCATAGATTAAATTTCAGGCGCATGTGCGACCAAAATGGTCGCAATTTCGAGCCCTGCAGTGTCATTGAAATGTGACAGATCTCACAAGGAAACGCAAGTATTTTACGTTTTGTCAGTTTAGTGGCTAATTCGTACGAATTCGTATGAGTTCAGTCGTACAAAAATGTACGATTTTAAAAAGGAGGCGTGGCACCCAACCCCACCGCTAACCCCAATCGTCATTGGGTGATGAGCATATCGTACCTATTTGTATGAATTAGATCGCACGAATTCATACGAATTAGCCACTAAATCAAAAAGTTACGAATTGCCGTGAGATTGCGTTGAATGTGAAGATAACATGCTATTTAAGTGTCTTAAGTTTACTGAGGGTAACGTGCAGTGAAATAGATACTTTGTAGCGAATATTGTATCTGTTTTCTGACAATGTATCAAAACAGCCGCCAGCGGCAGGGTGTGTTAATTGGTAACTGCAAAGTTCATAAAAAAAGCTCGCTTAAATTCAATGTAAAGTTTATATTTTTGTATTAAAGTTGTTAAAAAGAGTATTAATAACAATTTTATCTGTGTAAATGTACTTTTAATTAAAGGTGACAGTTACATTCAACGACTGTAATGGATTTGTTTACATTTGTATTACTCAGAGCTAGCCCATATATGCAGAGCAGATGTATGATACTGTGCTAGAGATGTTTAATGCTTAAAGGGTCACTTTACAAAATGTTTAATCCTTATGAAGCCTACCGTAACAATGTGATATAGTAAGTATAGTTTATGGGGACTAAGTAATAACTTGTATGTGAATAATATATTTATGAATGAACTAATTATATATATAATGTATATTTAATGAGACAAGACAAGGGTTTGTTAGGCATAATACACTGTTTAATGATGTTGTATAGACTATTTTAAGTATTACGGCATAGAAATATTTATAAAATGATAATACATTGTGATCAAATGTCTGTAATAAACATTATGAGAGCGACATGACTGTGAACAGCAAGGAAACTTTGACTCTCTCATATTTCTATCTTTTAGAAATTTAAACTGCAGCATCGCCAGCTCAACGCCGGGCGTGCTACATAGTCATATTTAATTGTAATTAAATGTATAAATTAAATTGTTTAAATACAGTATAGCAAAAGTAGAGCTGCACGAAACTGCGAACACATGCAATATTGTTGTTGAGTATTGCGATAATGATATTTCTTACTCTGTTAAAAATTGTCCCGTTAAAAAACAGTAAGTTACTGGCTGCACGTTTGCCAGCAAGTTACTGTTAAATGAACAGCATCTAGCTGTTGCTGAAATTTACAGTTTGTTACTGTTTTTTGGAAATACAGCATAAAGCTGTTATTTTCTACATTAACAGTAATTTACTGTCAAAAGTAACCGTTAATTGATGTTTATTATAATTTTTAACTGTAAACTACAAATGTTATACGGAGAAATGAACTGTAAATAAAACAAGTATATATACATACTTTATTTGTTATAAAAACATGGTTTAATACAATGCACACATATAGCCTTTGACACATAAAAAATTTAACAAAATGCAGTGTAACTTCAAACTGTGCTTTATTACATCTTTGAAAAACAACAGCCACTTATATATTTCAAAATTTATGATTATAGAAAACCAAGTGCTATTACTACAACGTTGTTTAACTTAATAAACACATTTATGTAACATTAATAAAAAACCTAATGAGTTACTCTGAAAACTTATGAGTGAATTACAGAATTAGTGAATAAGAAATACTGAAGGATGCAATGAACAGTTTAGGTATTCAAGAACCAACACCTAAAAAAATTATGGGTAACACTTTATAATAACTACACACTATGAACAATTTATTAAGCATTAGCAAATAGTGAATTCATTATCTGTTAAGCATTACCTCTACAATAGTAAGCGTTAGTAAGCTACAAATGCTGTATTCTTTATTTATAACCACATTTTTTTATGTGCTTAATAACTGTACATTCATACTTTGTTAATGATTTATTTTTCGTTACTACATGAAGTATTACATTATTAACAAACTAGTTATTTAAGCATTGTTGTTTGTTTTTTTAAGATCATTCAGAATGAGTTAGTAAATGATTAATAAACTATGAAAATTTACATTTATAATTCTTATTATTCAGGCATATACTATTAGTTAATTTGTATGTTAATAAATGCTTTATTAACTCAACTTCATGCAGTTTTCTGACCTAAAGGGAGGACTATTTATGCTTTATATCCCTTATAAATGACAATTAAAGGCTCAGTTAAATTCTAAACAGGAAAAAAGAACATAAATGACTTTATTATTTTCTATTTGTTTAAAGATACGCAAATGAAACTATATCAAATGAAAAACAAATCTTTGCAACCTTATCTAAAATAAAATTACTGTGCAGATTAAACATTTCATGGTATTATAACGTTAAATTGTTATATTGTTGTTGTTTTATCCAATTGTATGTCATATTTTGACTCTCCTGTTATTCAGCAATGTTAAACGTTATAGAAATGTTAGATTGCAAATATTGTTTATTTGATACTAAGCCTTTATATGTCATTTATAAAGGATTTATCAAGCGTAAATAGTCCTCACTTTAGATTAGGTTACAAAACTGCATGAAGTTGAGTTAATAAAGCATTTATTAACATACATAGTAACCATTAGTATATGCCTGAATAATACAATATATAAACGTTGATTTCAATAGTTTATTAATCATTTACTAACTCATTCAGAATGATCTTAAAATCCACCAACTACTCTTAAATACAAATGGTTTGTTAATAATGTAATACTTAATTTAGTAATGAAAAATAAACCATTAACAAAGTATGAAAGTAGTTATTAAGCACATTTTAAATATGGTTATAAATCAATTAATACAGCATTTGTAGCTGCAGTTATAAACTGCTAACTAATGCTTATTATTGTAGAGTTAATGCTTAACAGATAATCAATTCACTATTTGCTAATGCTTAAATGGTTCATAGTGTGTAGTTATAAAGTGTTACTAAATTATGCAACTAACACACAAAAATGAGTGCCATTAGTGAAGAGGATGTGCAAATTGTGTGTGCGTGCGTGTGTGCGTGCGTGCGTGCGTGTGTGTGTGCGTGAGTGTGAATTTTAATATACCCATATACAGGCGTAAATTAACAGCAATTTTTAACAGTGTACGATATAACATTTCCCTATTTTTATTAGCTTTGCTTTTAAATCATTTATTATTTAATGATATTAAAATAAATAGGTAAAATATATTGCTTCAGATCTAATTCAGACTAAAAAAAACTGTGTGAAGGTGCAAACGTTTAGTCTTTAAAACACTAGGAATGAGTGAAAACCTCAGCAGATATTCTGACTCTGATTGGCTGTTGTCATTTTCCTCTCTTGTCTCGACTCCACCCATTAGTGTTTATTTTCAGCTCTGGGTTCAGCTTCAGCTTCTGTTCAAGCTTTATATGCTTCCTTTGAGCAAAATAATGAGAAAGGACCAAATCTCCTACCACAGCTATGCTGATGACACTCAGATCTACTTCGCCTTACTGCCTAATGACTACAGCCCTGTTGACACCCTCTGCCAATGCATTGATGAAATGAACAATTGGATGTGCCAAAACTTTCTTTAGTTAAACAAAGAGAAAACTGAAGTCATTGCATTTGGGAACAGAGATGAGGTTCTCAAGGTGAATGCGTACCTTGGCACTAAGGGTCAAACAACAGCTAAAGACTCGTTATCAAGACGATCCATTCCAACCACTATGAGTCGACTTTTTTATAAATGAATCAATAGTTTTAAAAACTGTCCACTTTCAGATTTAAGCTTTAGCTGGATATTTCCCTTCACTTAGAGCTGTGTTACACACTACATGGAAGGTCATTTTCAAAAACCCATAATAGAGGCTCTTTAGGAATTGTGTTGTTTCAACTTATTTTTAAAAAACTAATCTTTGAGTGTCTCATTATACTTCAGAAGAGATCTTAACAATATATTAGATCTCAAGTTTCATCACTTAAGAAGTTCCATATATTTCTTTATTTAAAACCAAATATGTTATAGCTCTATACTCTCACTGTACATTTAACTGTCTGGCCTACTTTTTTTAATCAATACATGAACATGTAACAAGCCACTATAGACTAATCAGCATTAGAAGTGAATCAAAACATTTATTCATTCATTTATTTTACTTTCGGCTTGGTCCCTTTATTAATCAGGGGTCGCCACAGCAGAATAAATCGCCAACTTATCCAGCATATATTTTACGCAGCGGATGCCTTTCCAGCTGCAACCCATCACTGGGAAACATTCATACACACTCATTCACACACACGAACACACTACGGACAATTCAGCCTACCCAATTCTAAAGTGGGTGAAACCGGAGCACCCACAGGAAACCCACGTGAACACGGGGAGAACATGCAAACTCCACACGCCAACTGACCCAGCTGAGGCTCAAACCAGCGACCTTCTTTTTGATTTAGATTAATTTAATTTAAAAAACTAAATGTGTCACTACAGTGAATCCTGCAAATCATTAACAAAGAGTTGTGCATATTATAATATATACAAATCTCTTTTCGTGAATTAATTTATTCAAAATCTCTAACTAAAGTTAACTAAACTGAAGTATACTATAGTATTTATTACAGTTAATCAGTTCACTATAGTGAGTACTACAGTATGCTGCAGCATTCAATAACAATGAGCTGGTCATAATATAATATATACAGTATAATACACTTATTATATTATAGCATGCTTCAAAAGCACTATAGTGTTTACTATAAAATACTATAGTATTTTAACTTTTCATGTGGGTTTCTTGAGTCACTTCAAATGTCGACTCTACTGGAAACCTCTCAATGCATGTCCTAATTTCTTTTTGTGCATTAATTTATTCAGAATTAGTAATTACAGTTAATTAAACTGAAGTATACTATAGTATTTATTACAGTTAATCAGTTCACTGTAGATATACCACAGTATGCTGCAGCATTCAATAACAATGAGCTGTACATGCTATGATATTCATTCATTTTCCTTTGGCTTAGTCCTTTTATTCATCAAGGGTCGCCATGGCGGAATGAACCACCAACTTATCCAGCATATGTTTTACACAGCGGAGGCCTTTCTAGCTGCAACCCAGTATTGGGAAACACCTATACACTTTCACATTTATACAGACTCATACACTACGACCAATTTAGTTCATCCAATTCATCTATAGCGCATGTCTTTGGAATGTGGGGGGAGACCGGAGCACCCGGAGTAAACCCACGCCAACACGGGGAGAACAAACTCCAGAAAAGCTAACTGACCCAGTAGGGACTCGAACCAGCGACCTTCTTGCTGTGAGCCAACAATGCTAACCACTGAGCCACCGTGCACCACACTTTATTATAGTATGTTGAAAACAGTATAAATAGTATAAATTACTATAGTATATTTTTCATGTGGGTTTATTATTTACTTGACTACACTGTCTACCTCTCAAAGCATGCTCTAATTTCTTTTGGTGAATTTATTCTGATTTTGTAACCAAAAATAAATGCACGCAAGCTCCAAAGAATCAGTCATATGCCAAACAAAGGAGCACGGAGCCTTTTGAGGGCTCACGAGTTCTTTGAATGCATAAATTAACACATCATGTACGGTTCACGTTACGCTGTGAATGAAAAAACATCACACCAAATGTCTCATTTTCCATAGTGCAGAAGAGCGCACGCCGTGCACTGGGAGCTCTTAGTATGCATCATCTGCGCGCAAAAGCGGGGCTGCCCTACTTCTGCGAGCACACACAAAAATATGAGATGATACACAAGTGGGAGTGACCGTAGTACATCAAGCATCCTTTTTATCATCGTGACACTGAACGCAAGCAGAAAAACAGAATGCATTAGTGTACCACAGGAGAAACAGAAGAAGAGAGATCTGTCAACATCAGATGGGTCTGGATGACATCTGACAGCATGCACTGATGGAAATCAGTAGCAATCATACCATGTGTGGTGCAATAAAGCAAGCAGCCTAAAAAAATGAGTATGATTATATTTAAACAAACAATAATGTCTTTCGATTGCATATCTAATATTGTGTAATGCCGAATAACCTGCACAAAACACACCACACTGTAAAAATATACAAGGCTCCACACAATTCATTCAGGCTGCCCTAACACAAATCCATTGAGTTAACCTAACAAATTGAAGTAGATTGAACATAAAATAATTAAGTTGACCAAAAAAAATCTCCAGAGTTGTGTTGTTTAAGCTTATTTCACATAGTAGTTTGAACAAGTAGCAAAATATTTTTGTGCTGTCAAACGATTCATTGTGATTAATCACATCCAAAATAAAAGTTCAT
>CAIGQZ010001210.1:6776664-6796781 GCA_903798205.1 Danio tinwini
ATAAAACAAAAGTATTTATTTATTTTAGAGGAGCTTCAAAACATTCAAATGTTTTCTATTTCCATGTATGAACCATGCGAAAACTAGCTTCTTACCTTTAGCCTGTAAATTCCTTTTAATTAATTTTATTGCTGCTTTTGTGCAGTAGATAAATAACAGAGTATTTGTTTTATGTACATTTTAGTCAATTTGTGTTTTACCAGAAGAAAGAAACTTATAAACCACCTGTATAAAACACACTCTTTTATCTCTTGGTCACTTTGCCTGACTCTTGCACCAGTTTTTACACATTTGCACACAGTCACTCCATATGTCTATAAAAATGTGCATTTCTGAGTCACTTTATGTGCTTCACATAAGTGAGTGGGCTGTACAGACCACCTGTAGAAACACTCTTCTCCTATATGCACCAGACTCCTTTCTTAAACTTTATCTTACATGGTCTCAATATGGTAAACAATGTTTGCTTATGAATCATGCCATCGTACCAAAAATCATTTACTTTTTCATGTTTTACACAATATCCTGCACAATATCTTGTTTCTGTTCTACGTAAAGTACTTGTATAGTCTGTCTTAGGTTATGTGTATAGTTAACTTTAGTGCCATCACAGAAGTGCAGGTTACCTCTGCCAAGGACACTGACACAACCCCATACCATCACAGACCCTCTCTTTTAAACCTGTTGCTAGTAACAGTCTGGATGATCCTTTTCTTCTTTGGTCCAGAGCACGACATCTATTTTTTTCTGAAAAATACCTCTAAAGCCTCTAAACCCAGAGAAGTGGACAGCTCTTCTGGACACTGTTAACATAGGGCTTCCTTTTGGCACAGTACAGTTTTCACTGGCATTTGTGGACTACATATAACTACATATTGTGGTATTTGACAAAGGTTTGCTAAAGCAGTCCTGAGCCCTTGTGGTGATATCACTTACAGATGAATGTCTATTCTTGAAGGAGTACCTCCTGGAGAATCGGAGATCACGGTTGTTCAGCTTAAGCTTGTGCCCTTGTCCTTTAGGCACTGAAATGTTTCCAGATTCCTTGAATTTTTTAATGATGTTATGCACTGTTGAAGGGGAAATATCTAAAAGGCCTTCTTATTTTTCTTTGAGGAACATTGTTTTTAAACTTTTAAATAATTTTCTCACATATTTGTTGGCAAACTGGCGATCTTCTGCCCATCTTTGCTCCTAAAGGACTAGACCTTTCTTGGATGCTGCTTTTGTACCAAATCATAATTACAGTCACCTGTTGACATCACCTGTTTCTAATTACCTCATTAATTAACCAATTTCCCTAATTTCTAGCCATAAACTGCTCCTCTCTCAACTTTTTTGGAATGTGTTGCAGGTCTGAATGACAAGAAAGGATGTATATTTACAAATGAAATGAAGTTGAGCAGACAGAATAAGAAATATTCTGTGTTCATATTGTCTGCAATGAAATACAAGTCAAAGTCAATTTAGAAATTATATATATATTTTGCATTTTCCATACTGTTTCCATAGTACATGTTTAGTTAGATTACCGCTCCAGTATTCTAATTATGCATTAGTTTTAATAGTACTCTTACCTCTAGTGTTGTGTTTATATTTATGATTGTTTATTTATGTCCACACATGTAGTGGAATGACAATAAAACTTGACTTTGCTTGATATTCCAATTTTACATGTATCCACCTTTAAATGTCACATTAAGGAAAAGCTAACTGTTTCTGGCGGTTTCCGTGTCAAACAGACGCCCTCTTTCTGTCTAAGCTTGTGGGGTTTTTTTGCTAGAAAAAGCTGCAGTGTGTACAAGACTTTGATCAGTAGCCTACAGTCTGGCTAGGACTTATTTGGGGGTTTATGCAGAGCTAATCCGAGTTTAGTGAGAAAAAGAAAACTTTTGATAAGTCCGCCAAGGAAAGCCGCAGCATGTGTGTAACTGGGAAGGCATGAAAAAGCAAATCGGATTTCAGGAGGATTGACTGTTGCGTCCGCATGTGTGAGTGTTATTGCAAATTCCCAAGTGTACAAGAGCAAGATTTCTGCTCGTTTAAGTGAACTTTGGAGTCTTCCCCCTTAGTGACTCCATCTGCAGTTATTAGACAGCGCAGTGACCTCCTGCTGTTATCGCTGATAAGTAAAACCCCTTCTTTGTCATACGGAATTCCCAGCAGCTCAGCTCAGCGGCGCTCGCAGAGTCACAGGGGGATAAGAGGATCAAGCTGGAGGCAAAGGGTTGTGGGAATGGAGAATCATTTCAAGTCCACTTGTAATATCACTCAAGGGTTCTTGTTCTCAAAATTGTCCAAATATTGTTTTATATGACTATTTTTAACTATTAGACACAACATTTCATAAAGCAACACAAATATTGGCATTTAGGAAACTAGACCATAATAATCATTAGTATGGTGTAGTGCCTACTTTTGTGTCCACTACAGCATCAATTCATTTTGGGAATGACATGCAAGTCTTGCACAGTTGCTAGAGGGACTTTGAGCCATTCTTCTTGCTGAATAGTGACCAGATCACTACATGATGATGGAGGAAAACGTTTCCTGACTCGCTCTTCTAAAACTCCTCAAAGTGACTTAATAGTATTTGGATCTGGTGACTGTGCAAGTCAGTGGAGATGTTCAACTTCACTTTCATGTTCATCAAACCACTCTGTCTTGCTGATTGTATTTGTACATTATCATCCTGATACACGGAACCACCTTCAGGATACAGTGGTTGAACCATTGGTTTACACGTGGTCCTCCAGAATGGTTTGGTAGTCCTGGCCAGTGACTTGCTCATTAGCACAAACATTGGGCCAAGGGAATGCCATGATATTGCAGCACAAACCATCACTGATCCACCCCTATGCTTCAATCTGGGTGGTATGCTTTTTTGGGGGCTTCTCCACACAACGTAACCCTCTCCACAACCCAAGATTTTCACTGCTGGCACTATTGAAATCGAAGTTTGGCATTGGAACGAGTGACCAAAGGTTTGGCTATAGCAGCCTGACCATTAATTTTTACCCTGTGGAGCTCCAGTTTTAGTGGAAACAGGAAGGTTGAGGTGGGTGACACAGTGGCTCAGTGGTTAGCACTGTTGCCTCACGGCAAGAAGGGTGCTGGTTTGAGTTCCGGCTGGGTCAGTTGGCATTTCTGTGTGGAGTTTGCATGTTCGCCCCGTGTTGGCGTGGGTTTCCTCTGGGTGCTCTAGTTTCCCCCACACACACGCTATAGGTGAATTGAATAAACGAAATTGGCCTGAGAATATGTGTGTGAATGAGTGTGTATGGATGTTTCCCAAGGGCATCTGCTGTGTAAAACACATGTTGGATAAGTTGGTGGTTCATTCTGCTGTGGCAGCCTCTGGTGAATAAAGGGGCATCCACAGTTACTCCACAGTTCTACATTTATTTATTTGTGTATTTATTCAGTTGTACTTGTTACATCATCTCTGAACTACACACGATGCGATAAGATTCCAGCTACAAGCAATTTGTCTGTCCGACATCAAACAAACGCGATGCGACACGACAGAAACATTTAAACACCAACTATTTCAGAATCAGAATCAGAATTTGTTTTATTGCCAAGTGTGCTTCACGCACACAAGGAATTTGTTTTGGCAACAGAAGCTTCTAGTGTACATAAAGTGACGAGTGACAACACAAAATTAAATACAAGAAAGAAAAGGCAATAAACATTAAACATTAAACAGAGATGCAGTCAGTCAAAAAGATCAGATGTTGAGTTGTATGTACAGATATGCTGTAAATATACAGGTTATAAGGTGCTGTGTACAAGTGGTTATAAGAAAGTATTGCACATTTATTGCACAGTAGGGGAATATTTAACTGTTCATGAGGTAGATGGCCTGAGGAAAGAAACTTTTCCTGTGTCTGCCTGTTTTTGTGTTTCTGGCTGTTTTTGTGCTGACCAGATGGTAACAGTTCGAACAGGTAGTGTGCTGGGTGTGAGCCGTCCAGAGTGATTTTATGAGCCCTTTTACTCACTCTGGAAGAGTACAGTTCTTGAAGTATAGGAAGGGTAATGCTAGTGATTCGTTCAGCAGTCCGGACTATTCGCTGTAGTCTACGGAGGTCGGTTTTGGCAGCTGAGCTGAACCAGACGGTGATTGAGGTGCAGAGGATGGATTGGATGACAGCTGAGTAGAACTGTACAAGCAGCTCCTGTGGCAGGTTGAACTTCCTCAGCTGATGAAGGAAGTACAGTCTCTGCTGGGCTTTCTTTACAATGGAGTCAATGTGAATGTCCCACTTCAGATCCTGAGAAGGTGGTGCCCAGGAACCTGAATGACTCTACTGCAGCCACAGTGCTGTTCATGATGGTAAGTGGGGGGAGTGCAGGAGGGTTTCTCCTAAAGTCCACTATCATCTCCACTGTTTTGAGCATGTTCAGCTCCAGGTTGTTGTATCTGCACTATAAAGCCGGCTGCTCCACCTCCTGTCTGTATGCAGACTCGTCACCGTTCCGGATGAGGCCGATAACAGTAGTGTCATCCGCAAACTTCAAGAGCTTAATGGAGGGGTCTTTTGCAGTGCAGTCGTTTGTGTACAGGGAGAAGAGCAGTGGGGAGAGAACACATCCCTGGGGGGCACCAGTGCTGATGGTTTGCTCTATAGGCAAACTGCAGGGGGTCCAGCAAAGGTCCAGTGATGTCTTTTAGATAAGGTAGCACCAGTCTTTCGAATGACTTCATGGCCACAGATGTTAAGGCAACAGGTCTGTAGTCATTGAATTTTTTTATTACTATTTATTTAAAAACCAGCCAATGCACTCCCAATGAAATAACAAGGGTTATAATTAGGCCCACACGGAATCTGCGCACACATAATTCTGCATATTTTCAGCCCATCATTGATTCTGTTGATTTACTTGTGTAAATTTTTACTTATTCAGTTTTTAAATTAATTTTAGTAACATTATTGACTAATATGAAAATATGTAATTTTATTTACAATACAGTTTGTAAAGTAATATTTTCTGTCTTTTAGTAGATATATTATATGAGAGACTTGCTTTGTTTACCAAAGAAAGTGGATCTAATTGGATTTGCATTGTACATATTAAATATAAGTTAAAAGGGTATTACTTTTTGTTTCATGTATTAAGGTTTAAGTTATGATAATTCCCAAAATCATTCCGCATAAATTCGCAGATTTTTACCAAAATTCTGAGCAGAAATATAAAAAAAGTCTGCAGATTCCGTCTGGCCCTGGTTATAATCTAATTAATATTTTTTTAAACCTATTTAACATTATTAAAAGCTACTGAGTGACTGATGTCGTTGGTTTGCACTGTCACAGTTCTGACATTTAGTACCTTTTGCTAATTATTTTGTTTTGAAGATTTTGAGGTGGACTATCTGGTGCTGCTTTCAGTAGTATGACAATACATTGCGTAAAATGCTGTTAAAACTCATTGGTACCATTTAATACTGAATAAAGGACATAATCTCTATGTGAGATTATCATTGTCATAGTACTTTATGCTGTTAGCCACGTCACAACTTTCACTCTACTACACTACCTGACAAGAGTCTTGTCGTCGATCCCAGTTGTAAGAGCAACAAATAATAGCTTGACTTCTAGTTGATCATTTGGAAAAGTGGCAGAAGGTATATTTGTCAGATGAATTATCTGTTGAACTGCATCCCAATCATCACAAATACTGCAGAAGACCTATTGGGACCTGCATGGAGCCAAGATTCTCACTGAAATCAGTCAAGTTTGGTGAAGGAAAAATGATGGTTTGGGGTTACATTCAGTATGGGGGCGTGCAAGAAATCTGCAGAGTGGATGGCAACATCAACAGCCTGAGGTATCAAGACATTTGTGCTGCCCATTACATTACAAACCACAGGAGAGGGCAAATTCTTCGACAGGATAGCGCTCCTTCTCATACTTCAGCCTCCACATCAAAGTTCCTGAAAGCAAAGAAGGTCAAGGTGCTCCAGGATTGGCCAGTCCAGTCACCAGACATGAACAGTATTGAGCATGTCTGGGGTAAGATGGAGGAGGCATTAAAGATGAATACAAAGTATCTTGATGATTTCTGTGAGTCCTGCAAGAACGCTTTCTTTGCCATTCCACATGAATAAATCATTTGAGTCATTGCAGAGATGTATGGATGAGTAAAAATACAATATTAATTCTTTTTCCACTGCACCATGACTTAAAATAAGCGTAATCTAGAGGCCTTTGCTTTTCATATAAGACACTTCTGATACTAAATCATCTACTAGAAGTCAAGTTATTATTTGTTGTTTCTAAAACTTGGATAGACGACAAGACTTTTGTCAGGTAGTGTACTGTGTAGTAAATGCTGCATGTGAAAGTACCACATATAATAACATGGATTTACTCCAAACTTCAACAAGAGTGCCCTCTTTGCTCAATCATGTTTGACAATATTTGATCAACAAGGTCATGCAGAATTCAAATTACTCAGAAAATGAAAGTGTTCTTGATAGGGGTGTCAAAATTAATCGTTTCTTCCGTGTACTGCGATGCAGATGGGGACAATTCGATATCAGTTATGTAATGGATCATAACCGGTTATTACGCACTGACGTCATTTATCCCCTATGCGCGATGTCGCGGTAGAATGCTATGGCGAAGGAGGTGAGGGCGAGTAAATAAAAAAAAAACTCCTACTACTTAAAAAGCAAATCTTTCACTGACAATGAGAAATAGTACAGCAGGAGGCGCTATTTCACTACTAGGGAGAAATGCTCTCTCTTTCTCTCTCTCCCACACACACACACACTTTGTGCATTTGACCCGTTGGCATGTTCGTGACGTAAATTTTCCTCTCCTCTCGGATGTTAAAGTGATACTTGTGGATCCAGACACAAGCGTGCCTGTGGAGCGAGTTTATTGTATTGTATTTATTCTATTACGGATTGCCTATTATGCGCATATAGACTGACCCGCGGCTGTTTTTCCCACGTCACTTATGGGGCACTTTCATTCCTTTTTGTTGAGCAGGTGAAGACAATGACCAATCATAGAGTTGTAAGAACTTGTCAGTGCTCAAAAAGCAAGCGGGATAATATTTACATTAGTTTATTTGTTATGAATGCTCATGCTGTCTTCTGTGTATGTATTGGAGTTTTGTCTAAAACATTCTCAAAGAGTGTTTTTTTTTTTTTTTGAGCAGGTAAAATTAAAGGTACAGTTCATATATCTTACTGCTTGTACTGTATTAAAGGACAAAATTGTATTACAAGTAATATATAAATACAAACATATTCATAGATTTTAATACATTTTTTTCTTGTGTTGTAAAGAAAAAAAAATCTAATTATGTATGGAAAGCATCTTCAATGCACCGTGATGCACTGAGATATGGAATTTAACCGAATTGATGGCATGATAATCGTAACCGAACCGTGAGACCAGTGTAGGTTCACACCCCTAGTTCTTGACCTTGTATGCATGTAAACATATTGTAGGTGACCTACAAAACTTTACATTTTCAGAGTGATGGTGTGACTTCATAATAAACCAAGGTCAGTTTTGCTTTCTGAAGATTAAATGTTTCATAATTTTAGGCAGAAGAGCATCTGTCTGAGAATATAATTGGTCCATTTATTGCTCAGACAGATTGTACTCTTGGCTGAAATTGAGGACATGAGGCTGTATCTCATTTTAAGTGTGTGTCTGTGTCTGTGTGTGATCATCAGAGGTCCTAATGGTGTGTGGACGATGGAAGAGAGAGGAGAGACTCCACACTTTAACACCACGTTTGAGGACGCTCGACCCAGCCTGACTCACATGGCTCTGCTGCAGATGCAAAGGACAGGACGCCTCAAATACCTCATCAGCCAAAACGTCGATGGCCTTCACGTACGCTCCGGCTTCCCCAGGTAAACACCAGTACTGCTTGCAAAAAATACCATAAGTTGTTTATTTATGGCCCGTTTCCACAGAGTGGTATGGTAGGGTAGGGTACGGTACGATTGAGTGCACTTTTATGGGCCGTTTCCACTGTCAAAAGGTACCTGAAATCGAACCGTATCATACCACTTTTTGAGGACCCTTTGCAAAGGCTACCTAGCATGGCAAAAGAGTACCAAAAGGCGGCGCTAGACGCACAGCTGAACACTATTGGTTTACAGAGAAGCATCACTAGCGCATACACAAGCAGAGGAATGAAAACAAAGGAACCGCCATTTTTAAATACACCGCCAAGACATTACATGGTAATACTATATGCATATAATAACGAGATATGGTTGACCCAAGCTCAGACAAACCATGTCGTTGTCTTGATGTACAGACACAAAGCCAAGAAGAACAAAATCTGCCGTGTCCTATTTTTAATTTACGAGGCCGTCTAAAAGTGTATTTTTTATGCACATTTTCAAAGTTAATGCACATCTTGGCGTTTCCATCAACCGCTTTTTTATGCGCATATCCAAAATGCACATAAAAATAGCTGGATGGAAACGTAGCTGGTGATAATGTCTGCTTGTCTCCTCCGAAAACAGCTTCTGCTGACATCACATTATGTTCTGAACGTTTATAATATTTTATATTTAGTAGATGTTGTAGTAGTATCAGTAGTATTATTATTATTATTATTATTATTATTATTATTATTATTGTTGTCAGTTATTACTATTGTCCTTTTTTCTGTTATTATTACTATCATACATTACTAGCATTGTTGTCACTCCTTACCACTGACTGTTCTTTTTCTATTTGTTTATTTATATTGATGATACTTGCTTCATTTATTGATTGTTATTGACCCTTATATATGTACCCTGACTTGTCCACCATGTTACCTTTACTCACACACACACACACACACACACACATACACGCACCTGCCATTACCTTACTGCATTGTTGTTGTTTTTTGTTTTTGTTGTTGTTTTATTTTATTTATTTATATTTTTTCAATTTCTTTGTATTTGTATGATCCCAATTTGTGTACCGTTTTGCATATTCTAATAAAAAAAAAAAATAAATAAATAAAATAAAATAATATTTTTGAGGCAGATAGACACGAGTCGCTTTCTGTATGTCCAAAACCAAAATATTTAGTTAAAGCAGAATGGCAGCCGTACACACAACAGCAGCTCGATGACGCAAGCGTACCGGGGTTCATTCACTAGGTGTAAAAGCAACCTAAATTTAATAAAACAGTCAAAATAGCAATTTCTAGTTTTCTGTTAACCTAAAACACTTATTACAACTTGACCAACTTATTTTATGCAAACATTGAAACATTTTATTCTTAGCCCTGGTTTATTTTTAAGGTGACAGTGTAGCAAGTCAAGTCGGTCAAGTTTACATTATTTTGTAAATTGGTTTCCACTTGAATGAAAATATATTAAACAAACTCTATTATTCATTCATTCATTTTCTTTTCGACTTAGTATCTTTATTAATCCGGGGTCGCCACAGCGGAATGGACTGCCAACTTATCCAGCATATGTTTTAAGCAGCGGATGCCCTTCCTGCTGCAACCCATCACTGGGACACATCCATACACTCTCATTCACACACATACACTACAGACAATTTAGCCTACTTAATTCACCTATACCACATATCTTTAGACTTGTGGGGTAAACCGGAGCACCTGGAGTAAACCCACGCCAACACGGGGAGAACATGTAAACTCTTTACGGAAATGTCAACTGACCAAGCCGAGGGTCGAACCAGCGACCTTCTTGCTGTGAGTCGTTCGTGCTACTCACTGTCCCACTACAAACTCGATCAATGTAACTATTTAGAAGAAAACGGCATGTTTTACTACAGCTTTTAAAGCTAGGGCGCCGCCATCTTGGAATATCAATGTGTCTGATGTCACAGGGTTGGTTCCGTTCCCTCAACTGAACAGATACAGTGGAAGTAATGGACTGAAAACAGAGACTGCAAAGTCTAATTTAACCGAATGCATGAAGTTGCAGGTGTGGAGCTGGTGCAAAAACCCTGTGATGTCAGATACAGCGACATTACAAGATGTTGCGCCCTTGTGCTAAAAAGCTATAGTAAAAATAGCTCTTTTTTTCTCCAAAATGGTTACATTAATCGAGTTTAATGTGTTTTCATTAAAGTGGAAACCAATTTACAAAGTAATGTGAACTTTACTCACTGCTTCACTTCCACTTAATGAATTCCCACTTGATTAACATTTTTTCTTCAAGATCAGCAGCTGATAACTGAGTCATAACATGAACGATCATCGGCTGGGTGTATTGCAGCCAAAGCGGTAAACAACTGCAGCGCAAGACTGATTCATTAATTCAGATCTTTTGTACATTTAGATAAATATCAATATTTGACGCCAGAGTATTGATAATGTATTGCTGCCAGAAATGTCACGATAAATGAGCATATAGATATTTATTAGTGCTTTATTAAGGTAGTGCTATTCATCCTGCAGTCCAACAAATAAAAATAAATATAAAACTTCAATAATTCACAGCAATAAAAATCAAATCAGTAAAAACATTCAATTCAATTTATTTTTATTTCTATAGCGCTTTTACAATGTGGATTGTGTCAAAGCAGCTTCACATAGAAGATTATAGTAAATTGAAAGTGTCAGTTTAATTTTCAGTGTTTAAGTTCAGTTCAGGTCAGCGTGGTTTAATATTCACTGCTGAGAGTCCAAACACTGACGAGTAGTCCATCGATGTGCAGCTCTACAAGTTCCAAACCATGCAAGCCAGTAGCGACAGTGGCGAGGAAAAAACTTCACCAATTGGCGTAAGTGAAGGATAAAAACCTTGACAGAAACCAGGCTCAGATTGGCACAACCATTATTCCTATGGCCAAACGTCTTGTGCAGAGCTGCAGTCTAGGAAGCTGGATAACACTGGACATCAGCGAAGACTCTGCTGTCCCTGTAGGTCACAGGAGTCAGACGCATGCTCTCCACTTCTCCATGACCACCACAGCTGCTACTCAGGAAACAGCCTGGTCGAGGATTGTGGAACCTTGGGATCATCTCTTCACAGGTCTTGGATTGCATCAGTGGCACTGCATTATCTCTGGGTGTCTCAAGATGAGTATCCCCAAGTGGAAATAGAGAATAAAGAGAATAATTAGCGTAGCTGCTGTTCATAGTGTATATAATTGAGATGCGTGGAGCACAATCATGCATCATACAGCTATGTGATGCATTGAGTGTATGCTTTACTAAAAAGATAGGTCTTTAATCTAGTTTTGAACTGTGAGAGTGTGTCTGAGCCTCGGATCTTTTCAGGAAGGCTATTTCAGAGGTTTGGAACCATAAATGAGAAGGCTCAACCTCCTTTACTCGACTTTGCTATTTTAGGTACTACCAGAAGCCCTGAGTTTTGAGATCTTAAAGAGCGGGTTGGATTGTAGCGAGACAGGAGGTTGGTTAGATAAACAGGAGCTAGATTATTTAATGCTTTATAGGTAAGAAGCAATATTTTAAAATCAATACGAAACTTAACAGGCAGCCAGTGTAAGAGGATAAAATTAGGGTGATATGATCATATTTTCTAGACCTGGTAAGAACTCTGGCAGCTGCATTTTGTGCTAGCTGAAGTTTGTTAATAGAGGATGCTGGGCAACCAGCGAACAGAGCATTACAGTAGTCATGCCTAGAAGTCATAAAAGCATGAACTAGCTTTTCTGCATCTGAGATGGATAGCATACTTCAAAACTTTGCAATATTTCTTCAATGAAAGAAAGCAGTTTTTGTGACATGAGAGATATGATTTTCAAAAGTTAAGTTGCTGTCTGATATGACACCCAGATCTTTTATAGTAGAGCTAGTGCTAACTTTGTATCCCTCAAATTCAATCACAAAATATATATATATATTAAAACCTTCCAAATCAACAGCTTATTGTATATTGTGCCATTTAATGTTTTTAAAAGCTCATTTTACTTGGGGCGAAAAAAAATGTACCATCGAATGGCAAATCATTCCATATTTTTATTCATCTCTGTATTACAATCCATTGCTTTGCATTATTTTTTTAAAACTGGACATAAAAATATATTATTTAATGCATGCCTAGTGTTCAAATTATGACTATGTATGTATCAGAGAAAGGATTGTCCTAGGGCTTCTTGTTCCCTGATATATAGTTTTTCTGTGATATGAATACAATTTCGTCAGCTTTGTTTGGAACAAATTCATCATTTTACATTGATTGGGGTGATTTTGTAGGGCAATGCCTCTGCATAAAACATAATAAGCAAATTATAAGCATACTAAAATACAATAAAGCAAAGATGCAAAGAAAATGAACAGTCCTTCAAGGTATAACATAAGGTTTAACAGTGTGTGTGGATATTGGATAATGTAAAAAATATTAATAATTAATTGAAAACCATTAATCTTTGTTAAAGCTAAAGCACAATTTCTTGTCACTGAATGTTTTAAAGTCACTTGAAATGCTAACACAGTCACAGGCCTTAAAAACATGCAAATGATCAACTTTCACACTATTTTGGTTCAACTTTGACTTCACAAATCACGTGTTCTGAACTGTGGTGCTGGTCAGCAATAATTCAGGCTCGACATTAAGCATTGTGGATGTACAAACATGGCTCCAGAAAAGTTGGGACACTGTGCAAATTGTGAATAAACTCGGAATGCAATGATGTGAAAGTTCCCAAATTCAATGTTGTATTCAGTGTAGAACATAAACTCACCAGCCACTTTATTAGGTACACCTTACTAGTACCAGGTTGAGCCCCTTTTGCCTTCAGAACTGCCTTAATCCTTCGTAGCATAGATTCAACAAGGTACTGGAAATAGTCCTCAGAGATTTTGCTACATATTGACATTATAGCATCATGCAGTTGCTGCAGATTTGTCGGCTGCACATCCATAATGCGAATCTCCCGTTCCACCACATCCCAAAGGTGCTCTATTGGATTGACTGGGGAGGCCATTTGAGTACAGTGAACTCATTGCCATGTTCAAGAAACCAGTCTGAGATGATTCACACTTTATGACATGGCGTGTTATCCTGCTGGAAGTAGGGTACACTGTGGTAGGGTACACAGTGAAGTAGGGTACACTGTGGTCATAAAGGGATAGACATGGATAGCAACAATACTCAGGTAGGCTGTGGTGTTGACATAATGCTCAATTGGTACTAATGGGCCCAAAGTGTGGCAAGAAAATATCCCCTACACCAGAGACGTCCAAATTTGGTCCTGGAGGGCCAGTGTCCTACTGACTTTAGCTCCAACTTGCTTCAACACACCAGCAGGAAGTTTCTAGTATATCTAGTAAGAGCTTGATTAGCTGGTTCAGGTGTGTTTGATTAGGGTTGGAGCTAAGCTCTCCAAGACACTGGCAATCCAGGACCAAGTTTAGACACCCCTGCCCTACACCATTACACTACTACCACCAGCCTGAACCGTTGATACAAGGCAGGATGGATCCATGCTTTCTTTTGTTGACGCCAAATTCTGACCCTAATTCTGACTGAAATCGAGTCAAACCAGTTTTTCCAATCTTCTATTGTCCAATTTTGGTGAGCCTGTTTGAATTGTAACCTCAGTTTCCTGTTCTTAGCTGACAGGAGGGACAGCCAGTGTGGTCTTCTGCTTTTGTAGCCCATCCGCCTCAAGGTTGGACGTGTTGTGCGTTCAGAGATGCTCAGAGCTCTGGCATCAATAAGGCATTTACACCCACAGAACTGCTGCTCACTGGATAGTATCTCTATTTCAGACCATTCTCTGTAAACCCTAGAGATGGTTGTGCGTGAAAATCCCAGTAGATCAGCAGTTTCTGTAATACTCAGAGCAGCCCGTCTGGCACCAACAACCATGCCACATTCAAAGTCACTTAAATCACCTTTCTTCCCAATTCTAATGCTCTGTTTGAACTGCAGCAGATCATCTTGACCATGTCTACATGCCTAAATGCATTGAGTTGCTGCCATGTGATTGACTGATTAGATATTTGCTTTAATTAGCAGTTGGACAGGTGTACCCAATAAAGTGGCCGGTGAGTGTAGATGAGGTCAAACGTTTAAACTGCAAAAATTATATGTTTTAAGGGAAAAAATAAGTTGATTTTATATTTCATGGCATCAGCACATGTCAAAAAAGTTGGGACAAGGCCATGTTTACCACTGTGAAGCATCCCCTTTCTTTTTACAAAAGTCAAACATCAATATGCAAACATCTTGGGACTGAGGAAACAAGCTCCCTTAAGCTTAGGAATAGGAATGTTCTCCCATTCTTGTCTAATACAGGCTTCTTGCTGCTCAACTGTCTTAGGTCTTCTTTGTCGCATCTTCCTCTTTATGATTCGCCAAATGTTTTCTATGGGTGAAAGAACTGAACTGAAGGCTGGTAATTTTAGTACCTGGATCCTTCTTCCACCCATCAATGATGTTGTAATTGATGCAGGATGGGGTCTGGCATTGTCATGTTGGAAAATGCCACAGATATTTACATTAGATGTCGCCTGCCCTGTTGTTGTCTATTGGAAGGAATGCGTCAATAGAGCCGCCATTTTAGGACAGGGTAGAGCTCCTTTAAAATGAATGCGGGACCAAGCTGCAGTGGAGGACTGTGGCCATCCAGAGCCTTTATCTACAGTATGATCAGGAGTTTTCCCAGTGGTCAGTAGGCATATTTTGTTTTGTTTTTTTACGAAAATTATAATTTTACATCACTTTTCTATATTGACGGATCAGTGACCGCATGGGCATTGCTGACAAAGAGTGTGTGTTTGTGTGCATGTAAATGTATTATCCTCCCTCCTGTTAGATTTCATCTAATCCATGTCCTAAAACACACCCCCTCTCCTGCTTTCACTTCTTAGACGGAAGAAGCGATTCGTTTGTAAATGAATCTCCGTTATAAACGACTCCTTCACTTATAATAATACAACAATAATACAAGTTTGTGGCACAGCAGCATCTTGTTGTCATATTTAATTTGCATTGTTTGCTTATTTTATTCAACAAAACTAGCATAAGCCCAGTATTTAGTGCAAGTTAGTGCTACTTTGCCTTATGGTGAATGCAGTAAATGTCTGTATTATCATCAATAACGTTACTTGTTGAGCACAAAAGTTTATAACATAAAATGTAAAAAAACAAAATCTTACCTATAAAATGTTCTGCCATTGTGCTTTGTTTTCTTTGTTTGCTCATTACTACACGCGAACACAGCGCTAAAGTCCAGCATCTTCACGTTGGCACACAGTCCTGACTAGTGCGGTTGATGACATTTGTGCTGGGAGCACTGTACAAATGTGGCGCCGCTATTGACGCATGCTCAGGGTCCGTATGCGATATCTAGTGTATATATCTATGCGAAAATGCAAGGTCGTACCTGAAAGGAACAACGTCTGAATGGGAGCATATGTTGTTCTAGAACTTGGATATACCTTTCAGCATTGATGGTGCCTTTCCAGATGTGTAAGCTGCCCATGCCACATGCACTCATGCAACCCCTTACCATCAGAGATCCAGGCTTCTGAACTGAGCGCTGATAACAACTTGGGCTGTCCCGCACCTTTTTAGTCCGGATGACATGGCGTCCCAGTTTTCCAATAAGAACTTAACAAATTTTCTTTTGTTTGACCACAGAACAGTTTTCCACTTTGCCACAGTCCATTTTAAATGAGCCTTGGCTCTGAGAAAACGCCTGCACTTCTAGATCATGTTTAAATATGGCTTCTTTTTTGACCTATAGACTTTTAGCTGGCAACAGTGAATGACACGATGGATTGTGTTCACCAAAGTTTTCTGGAAGTAGTCCTGAGCTCATATTGTGATTTCCATTATAGTAGCATTCCTTTTTTTGATGCAGTGCCGTCCAAGGGCCCGAAGATCATAGGCATCCACTATGGTTTTTTAGCCTTGACCCTTAGGCACAGAGATTGTTCCAGATTCTCTGAATCTTTGCATGATACTATGCACTGCAGATGGTAATAACTTAAAACTCTTTGAAATTTTTCGCTGAGAAACTTCTTTCTGATATTGCTTCACTATTTTCTTCACTATTTTGCATGATACTATGCACTGCAGATGGTGATAACTTAAAACTCTTTGCAATTTTTTGCTGAGAAACTTCTTTCTGATATTGCTTCACTATTTTCTTCAGCCTCCGGTGTCTATACTGCAGCTCTGCACAAGAAGTTTGGTCAGGAGAGAAATGGTCGTGCCCAACTGAGCCTGGTTTCTCTTTAGTTTTTTTTTCCCCTTCACTTTTATCAATTGGTGAAGTTTTGTTCCTCGCCACTGACTTGCATGGTTTGGGACTTGTGGAGCTGCACATAAATGGATTTGCTCTTCAGTGTTTGGACTTTCAGCAGTGAAAATTATACCACACTGAACTGAACTAAACTGAATTTCAACTCTGAAAACTGGACTGACAGTTTCAATTGACTATAATCTTCTATGTTAAGCTGCTTTGACACAATTTACATTGTAAAAGCGCTATATATAAATAAAAATTATAGAATTTTTTTGGTGCAGCATTGAGGACATTGGTGATTCTCTGCCCATCTGGACCTCTAAGACATCATTTATACTAGTACGTTTTAGTTTTAAAACAGCATTTTAGAATGAAAACGATCCACGTCCACACTAGCGTTTCAGAACAGCTCTCTGTCTACATTAAAACGGTGAAAATCTATTACTTGTTCTCAGGTAACGTGCTTTGGCTGAGGACAAAGATAAGTTAGGTTAATATCTTAATTAATGAAACTGCGGACACCGATTCTGCACATCTGACTGATAGTTTGCCTTTGTTTTCTCTATTGTATAAACTTATTGTGCGTTATACTTTTATAATGGTCATTATTAATTATTAAAACTGATATTCAATGAAAGAGAGGGTATGTTTTGTATTTTCAAAGAAAATTAAAGGAGGCAGTAATGTTATAGACTCCGTTTTGTTATAAATACGCATGAAGATGACGCTCATATTAGGCAGCTACACGACGCCTCAACATTTCTGCTGTCTGTTAAGTTGCTAATATCAAAATGAAAATGGGCAGTTCCTCACATCATGTTTTCATTGTATTGTTAAGAAAGTGAAACCGCATAGCCAGGGTGATGTGAATGACTTTATAAAGTACACACTCGGGAGTTTGTTTTCCATATCAAACTTGCGAAGTCTGAACTTACAAGGAGTGCATGAAGACTGAACTGTGTGTAGGCTACTTAATATTGAGGAAAAGCCCCAATCAGACGTTTTTCAGACATCTCCGTTTTCCCCCATCTACACTGAGAGATGGAGCAGCAGCGCTTTAGAATGAAAATGGCCTCTTCAGCGTTTCCAAAACGCTCCGTTTTCGGGGCTCGAAAACTCCTCCATAGTGTGGACGGATGGCGTAACCGTAGCAAAACTTATGCGTTTTAAAACTAAAACGTATTAGTGTAAACAGGGCCTAAGAGACCCTGCACACTGAGAGGCTTTTTTTATACCCAATCATGTCCTCCAGCTGTTCCTTATATGTACATTAGACTTTTCTAGCCTCTTATTGCTACCGGTCCCAACTATTTTTGAATGTGTAGCTGTCTTAAAATCCAAAATGAGCCAATATTTGGCCTGAAATTTAAAAATGTCTCACTTTTCAGTATTTGTTATCTATGTTCTATTGTAAATAAAATGTAAGTTTATGAGATTTGTAAATTATTGCATTCATTTTTAGTTCACAATTTGTACAGTGTCCCAACTTTTTTGGAATTGGGTTTGTACACAAAATTGCCCTTAATTTACCTGTCCTTCACAACCTTTTGTTCAATCTTTTCATAATAATTTCATCTTCTAATTATAAACTTTTTTCTTACTATTCAGTTCTGCAGCTCTATTCTAGACTAACTATAGTTTCCTGACATGTTTCTAATTGACAGACAGTTCCCATACATCTCGGAGCGGTTTGATTAAAGTTTTGACCTCTGTCCTGCGCGTAAGGTCTGACGCGTCGTGTTGATTAGCTCTTCTAATTTTCCCCTCCCATATGCCAATGTAATCAGGACATCTTGTTCTGGGCAGACGAGTTTAAGCGGTTAATGTTGAATTTAGCATATTGACATGATGAATTGCTAGTTTCATTCAAGGTTGCCTAATTAAAACCCCTCTGTCATCTTGTGTTGTAATTGTAAATAAATCATTAAGTTTTGTTAATTTATGTGAAGTAAACTTTAATGAAATCCAAACTGTACTTTTTAGAGTGAGACTTTAGCATGGTCGCTAAAACAACTTCACAAGACAGTTATGAGGCATTTAACAGCATCAAAAGTATAGGTGTTTCCCTGTGATGGGTTGCGACTGGAAGGGCATCCGCTGCGTAAAACATATGCTGGATAAATTGGTGGTTCACACCGCTGTGGCGACCCTATATTAATAAAGGGACTAAGCCGAAAACAAAATGAATTAATAATACATATACATAATACAGAGAAACCTACTCACCGGCCACTTTATTAGGTACACCTGTCCAACTGCTCGTTAACGCAAATTCTAATCAGCCAATCGCATTGCAGCAACTCAATACATTTAGGCATGTAGACATGGTCAAGACAATCTGCTGCAGTTCAAACAGAGCATCAGAATGAGGAAGAAAGGTGATTTAAGTGACTTTGAATGCAGCATGGTTGTTGGTTTCAGATGGGCTGGTGTGAGTATTTCAGAAACTGCTGATCTGCTGGGATTTTCATGCACAACCATCTCTAGAGTTTACAGAGAATGGTCCAAAAAGAGAAAATATCCATTGAGTGGCAGTTCTGTGGGCGCAAATGCCTTGTTGATGCCAGAAGTCAGAGGAGAATGGCCAGACTGGTTCCAGCTGATTGAAAGGCAACAGTAACTCAAAAAACCACTCGTTACAACCAAGGTCTGCAGAAGAGCATCTCTGAACGTACAACACGTGTAACCTTGAGGCGGATCGGCTACAGCAGCAGAAGACCACACCGGGTGCCACTCCTGTCAGCTAAGAACAGGAAACTAAGGTTACGATTAACACAGGCTCACCAAAATTGGACAATAGAAGATTGGAAAAACGTTGCCTGGTCTGATGAGTCTTGATTTCTGTTGTGACCCATTAGTACCAATTAAGCATCGTGTCAATGCCACAGCCTACCTGAGTATTGTTGCTGACCATGTCCATCCCTTTATGACCTCAGTGTGCCCATCTTCTAATGGCTACTTCCAGCAAGATAACGCGCCATGTCTTAAAGCGCAAATCATCTCAGACTGGTAACTTGAACATGTCAATGAGTTCACGGTACTCAAATGGCCTCCACAGTTACCAGGTCTCAATCCAATAGAGCACCTTTGGGATGTGGTGGAACGGGAGATTCTCATCATGGATGTGCAGCCAAGAAATCTGCAGCAACTGCGTGATGCTATCTTGTCAATATGGAGCAAAATCTCTGAGGAATATTTCCAGTATCTTGTTGAATCTATGCCATGAAGGATTAAAGCAGTTCTGAAGGCAAAAGGGGGTTTAACCTAATACTATTAAGGTGTGCCTAATAAAGTGGCAGGGGAGTGTAGAAAAAGGATTGCATCATCATTTACTCATACTCCATTTTAGAAGTATTAAAATAACTAAAACTAAAATATATATAAAATGAAATGACCAAAAGAAGAATTTAAAATTAAACTGAAAATATTACAATATATTGAAAATGATCATGAAAGATGGAATAATAAACTTGTTGGATTGTGAATGAGACCCACAGTTGTTTGCGCACATTACTGTGCATATTGCATATTGGCTGTGTCATCATTTACTTACTTCTCTTGTTATGGATTTTGCTTCGTTTCTCATGCTTGTGTTCTTTGTTTATTTCTCTTTATGTTTCAGGGATCGATTGTCGGAGCTGCATGGAAACATGTTTGTTGAAGAATGTGAGAAGTGTGGCAAGTATGTAATCGATCGGTCTGAATATATTAATAGTCCATCTGAACACATCCAGTCAGAAACACATACACTGATATACAAGCAGAAGATGTCCGGGGATGTGTTGCTGGGGCAGAGAAAATACACAATATGAGCAAATGGGGCCAAACATTCTCTCTCTCTCTCTCTCTCTCTCACTCTCACTCTCACTCTCACTCTCACACTCACACTCACACTCACACTCACACTCACACTCACACTCACACTCACAC
>CAIGQZ010001210.1:6796791-6832648 GCA_903798205.1 Danio tinwini
CACACTCACACTCACACTCACACTCACACTCACACTCACACTCACACACACACACACACACACACACACACACAGTTTTTAGACTTTATTTCGAGCATAACAAAAATAAAAAGAAATAAACAGCTACAATTTAATAAGCAAAGCAAAATAATACAATGCATCACAATTGTACCTCCGCTCTACATCAATTATAAAAATACAATCCATCACAATAAATTATAAATGTCCATCCATAATAATAAATAATAACCCACAACACTAATCATCAAATTAACACCATGATTCTGTCTTTTCGTTGTTATCTTATTGTTATACACTATTTTTCTAAGTAAACAGTAGGAACTAGTCAGGGCTAAAATTAAGCTTTTTGCTTGGTAGCACTGGTGCTCCTAACTTTAAAAATTTAGTAACTCCAACCAAAATTTTGTCGCACCGTTACTACAAATTTTATATTAACAGATTTATTGCAATTTAAAATCTACACTAATCAACAAAAAATCTGGCCCTGTGCGCACTGCTGGATATGATGTCATCTTAGCAATACCAGTCTTTTCATGAGCTGCAATGTTAGTTTAATCTTAGGCTACGTTCACACTGCGAGGCTAAGTGCTCAAATCAGATTTTTTCTCAGATCTGATTTTTTTGTTTAGCTGTTCACACTGTTGTTATAAATGTGGCCAATATCAGATTTGCAGTGTGAACAGATCATGGTCGTAAACTGACCCGCATGTGCAGAAGTATAGTTACGGACACTACACTAAAATGTCTAATTATGCACACAATGTGTATACTGTATGAAGCACGTTGTCAGATTATGCTTAATATGATTATTGCCCTTTTCACAGACAACCGTGGTGTATTACATGAACTGTAAAGGGTTGTTCTGCTACTACTCATGTGTATTTCGGCATTTGAAACCTAAAATAAGTCCCTTGTGATTGAATACACTGATCGTTTGTGATTTATGACAACCGCGGAGTGCGTCTGTCTGACCACCGGTGTAAACTCATCAAGGGTTAATGAGCAGCCGCAGACTGAACTGTGAAGGCGGAGTTGGTTTATCTCCGTTTGCAGTTATTTTATTTTACTTAGAGCTTGTAGCTTACACCGAGACTAATAACCAAGCACACTGAATTAACTTTGACTGAAGGGCATCACACACCGGATGCACCGCGACACGGCGTGCACATGACAGTTGAAAGTATCGCACACTTGCGGCGCCGGTGTGTGTCCCCTGATAGAAACTTATGTTTAGAATTCAGAAATGCATGCTGCTGCGTTGCACGACGCTGCTTGTCGCCGAGCGGTGCTTCTGGTGTACGACCTGCTTGAGGCTATAACTAAAGGGCGTCATAGACCGGATGCGCCGCTCAGAGCCACGACACAGCACACCAGACGCGCACATTCGCATGTTATTTAAAATGAAACTATTCAGATAACGCTCTGTGGCGCGGCAGAAATGTGAACAGTGTCCTGAGCAGGGCCAGCGCGTACATAGAGGCGACCTAGGCTGCAGAATAGTGAGCGAACTTGAGGCTCACGTGAGGCAACGTGCTCACACTTTCCAGCTGCACCTAGTTAAGATGACAGGGAGCTTCTGTGACCGCGGAAAATGCAAACCACTGAAGTTTACGGAAGACACAATGAAAAGTACACATATATGCAAACCCACCAAAACTCACAAACACCGGCGGCAAGGAGAGCGATAACTTGGTGAATGTTGAGCCCAATGAGCCTTACATCTAAAAATAGAGCAAGGGTGTTTCTTTGGTGACGTCGCTTTGACTCACACGCTGAAAATGGCGGATGTGAAAACAAACTGAGCATATGGTAATGTGCACCTGTCAATCAATATTGGTGGGCGGGGGACCGCACTCCTACGTCAAGTTACGGTCGATCTCAAAACCGCTCCATTTGGTCCACCGTTTTTATGTTGTTAAATTGAAAAAAAAAAGGACTGAGCGTGTTTATATCACCCCAATATGACGGTCTATACACTATACCTACACATATGTCTGTCCAAACAGCTTAAAAAGTAGATTTTTTACCATAGGTGCCTTTTAAGGCTACATATGAAAGTGGCACAAATCTTAAGTAAAAATATCAGATTCCATGCGGTTAGGGCTGTTCACACTGTCATCTGAGTCACATATGGGTGAAAAAATCTGATTCAGGCCACATTTGCCTGCAGTGTGAACGTAGCCTTAATGAATGCAAGCCTTTTTGCGATGGTGTGCACAATGTTAATTTTTACATATAGCTGCTACTTGCAAAGCTGACAGCATCCTGATAATTAAATGAAGGGTTAAATAGAACCTCTCATGCTTAAAATGTGTATTAGATGTGGCAAACGCTGTTACCTGCAAACTCCCACAGGCTTTACAGTGAATGCTTCAGTTTAGTATTTTTCATAGCAGGCTTTGACCCTCTTTGAAAAGTGTAAATGGTGGATTAACATTCACCACATGATCACTAATCAGATGTGCCAATGTTTTGTAGCTTTAGGTGGTTTCTAAAACAAAATATGTCAGTGTTTAGTAAGCTTGAGGTTGGGACAAGCATTTCGGGCTTTGTTTATTGCAGAAAGTTGACATGACAACAGTTTTAAACAATTCCTGAGCGCTATCTTTCACGTTTCAAGTTTAAAGACGCATTCTGTGTGAATGTCCCCCTAAATCTGCACATGCGGTGAACATTTTTCAGGGAAAACCAGTCACACGGCAACAATTTTATACACCCATATCACTCAAATGCTCCAAAATATATTTTGAGGTTGCATGGATAAAATTTCTGATGCGTATGTGACCAAAAATTCTGTTTTCCATACGATACTTTGAAAAATAGATATTCAACATTATTTTTGATACTGCAAGTAAAATTTTCAGAATTTGGCCAGTTTGTTGTTGTTGTTGTTGTTGTTGTTGTTGTTATTAATTAATAAAAAAAAACATTCTTAGCCTATTTTAGCTTAATGGGTATGCTGAGAGTGTATATATTTTACTGACTTGTGTTTGTGCATTATCCCAAAGGTTTTTAGGAATGTAAAAATTCAGAGAAATAAGCAATTTTATCTAGTAAGACAGAGTGTGTACTGTGTGTTCATGCTAAAGGCTTCAAACTTTAAACAAAATCGAAAAAAGAACTGAAATAACTTAATTTCAAACAAAATCTGGCTAAAATTTTTTTTTTTTGAGTTTGTTAAAAATCTTATGAAATTTACTCGACTAAAACTAAAATGATTCAGAAGACTTAAATATGACTGAATAGAATTTTAGTCGAAATTGTCAAAATTAACACTGCTGTACCTTAAATATCTGTGTAAAGGTCTTCAAAACAGTTTGTGTCGAGTAAACACAATAAATCCTGCATCATATCCAACAAATCTAATGGCCAAAATGTCATACTGTGCCTTTATAATATGTGTAAAATTCTTCAAAACTGTTCGTGTTGAGTAAATACAATAACTTCTGCATCATATCCACCAAATCTATAATTTCCCCAAGTCTGAACAGAAAAATGTGTAGCTCATTATGAACATGATTTCTGCAGGAGCCTCTTAGAATGTAATGAAGACCACAACTCCCATGATTCCACACTCAGTAAAACCATCATCAAAATACGCCTTTGTTTGTTGTGAATACACGCCCTCTAGTGGACAAAATTACATATTGTGCCTGTAAAATCAGTGAAAAGTTCTTCAAAACTGTTAATTTGTGTCGAGTAAACCCAATAAATCCTGCAGCATATCCAACAAATCTATGATTTCCCCACGTATGGACAAAGAAATATGTGTAAATAAAGAACAGAAAGGTCTTTGACGCTCGGCCCTCAAGCTGCATCCAATTGCACACTCTCCAAAAGCACATTGATTCCGGTTGATTTTTCTATTGTGTTTGACATTGAATAGGTGGCGTATTGATTGTGTATGTGCATCATAGCTCTGCGTCCGACAGATAACACCCGTCTGAATGCTGGCTTATTGATCACACACACACAGATCTTCATCAAGGGTGGCCGCGGGCCGTGTGCTGCTTCTGTCACTGTCACTGAGATAAGCACTTCTGCCCTTGGGCTGTTTCAGGCAATACGTTCGGGACACCGTGATCGGAGTGATGGGACTGAAGCCGACTGGACGATACTGCGACGTCATGCGCTCCAGAGGACTACGATCCTGCAGGTGACTTTCTTATTAGACAAAATTATTAGACAAAAAATATGTAAAATGTGTGATAATCCATTATTTTATATTTATAGAATAGGGGGGCTAATAATTCTGACTTTAACTGTGTGTATATATATCAGGGTTTCTGCAGGGTCTTAAAAAGTCTAAAATTTAAAAATTGAAATTTAAGGCCTTAAAAGTTATAAATTCGCTGTTCTAGGTCTTAAATATTTTTGCACAGGTCTTAATTTTCCGATGTCTATGTAACGCTATATCTAATGCTCATTTAAATAATTTTTTGTTGCTGTTGCTTGGTTTTCCTGGTGTTGTAGTTCTTCATTTCACTAGTCCAATTGTAATTTGCGGTATCATAACTACAAATGAGGCCGACATGCAATAGCCAATCAGCTCTCTGCTATTGAACTCCGTGGGCAGCGAATGTGATGTCATCGCTGTGTTTGCGGACGTTCGCTTTGGGTGCGCACGACATGGTTTCGGCTGGCGGAGCTCATTTAATGTTTTGAGACTCGAGTGAACGCGTTTGATTTGAGTTGAATATGAAACACTTTGAAGAGATTTAGTCTGAAACGGGTATGACTGTACACACACCTTCTTTATGATCCGTCTATGCGTGATCATATATTGTATGTTTTTGTTTTTATTCTTGCCATAATAAAAAATATAATTGTAGAGCAACCCAAGTTCTGTTGCCATTAATATTTAACTTTGATAGGTAAAACTGTCTGAGATATGAACAAAAGCGATGTGATGCATCATTTAGATTTTAAAAAAATTTTGATTTAAAATTTTAAACGGTTATAAAAATCTTTATAATAACTTATAAAAATAATAAAAACAATTGTCTTAAATGATATTAATGATATGACCAGTTGCGGAAACTTTCTACTTCTCTGTTTATCTGTCTGATTTTACTGTCTGGTTTTTTAGACCGCCCCCTGTCATTTAAAAGAATATCTCTATGGCGAATGCGTCAAGTATAAAAGCCTCGTCCGTTTCGTGAGTTGTGCGATGTGGCGCCAGGCGGAAGTATAAATCAGACTTAAGATGTTTGTTTGTTTGTTTTTTCTGTAGTTCAATGGTGCATTTAACCTGTCTTTAGTACTGTTCAATTTGAATACATTTATTTTACCACTAATTTTGTGATTTTGTATTTTCTGTTTGTGTATGCGTGTTTTTGATATAGTGATATAGGTCTTAAATTTAATACTTAATGGTCTTAAAAAGGTCTTAAAATGTCTTAAATTTGACATTATGATATCTGCAGAAACTCTGATATATATATCTGAGATGTTTCTTCAAATAATTCATAATTAATTTAAATCGTTTTAGATTGTTTTATTTTAAGTAACATTTTTTTTAAATATTGTTTTATTTATTTATTCATTAATTTCACGGTAATAACCCTTTTATAGCAAAACAATTTTTTGACTAGTCAAAACAGTGATATTCTTTGTGTTACGGTGTTCCCCCAGGGTTCGGTACTCGGGCCACTTTTGTTAAGCATTTATATGCTACCTCTCAGTAAAATTCTTCAAAAATATGGTAATAATTATCATTGCTATGCTGACAACACACAGATTTATATTAGTACATCTCCTAATCTATCTGCCTCATTGTCGACACTTAATGCCTGCTTGATGGAGATTAAAGCATTGGATGTAACAAAATTATCTCAAATTAAATAGCTCCAAGCTTGAGATTTTACTCATTGGCACACCCTCTACTGTTAATAGATGTGGTAATCTCACGTTAACACTTGATGATTCTCTTTTAACTTCTATGCAGGTGCGAAATCTTGGTGTACATTTTGGTGCTCAGCTTAGCCTGAAACCTCATTTTAAACAGTTAACAAGAACCGCATTTTATCACTCACGCAACATTGCCCGCATCCGTTCTTTTCTCTCTACAGCTGATGCTGAAAGGCTTGTTCATGCTTTTATTACGTCTCGTTTAGATTTTTGTAACTCTGTATTTGGGGCTCTGCCAGCCAATTCACTTAAGATTTTACAATATGTTCAAAACTCAGACCCACGTGTGTTAACTCACACAACATCTCGTTTTCACATTACCCCTGTACTCCAACAGTTACGCTGGTTGCCTGTTAAGTCATGCACTGTTTTTGATCAAGGTTCTGTTCTTTATTATATATGTGATCTGATATTTACATCCTCTTCCTCTCGTAATCTAAGCCTAAAGCCTCGTTGCAAACTTAGCACCATGGGAGGTAGGGCATTCTCCTATCGTGCACCTAAATTGTGGAATGCTCTTCCCACAAACATCAGGAACCCAGTTCCCTGGACTGTTTTAAAAACTTTTTAAAACTCATCTTTTTATTATTGCTTTTAACTTATGTAAGACTTGAGATAAAACAAATACTTTGATGTCTTTGACAATTCAAACATGAACTGGAAACACAGAGACAATCGGCTCATAAAACCCACTAGGTGGGAATGCGGGAAAGTCAGCTCATTCCTTTTCTTCATCTACATTTGAAGCACCCACTCCTTTCTCCTAACTCACACAGAATGGTCATTTCAAAGTATGAATGTTCTATATCAATGCAAGTGACTTTATTTATCATGTCTGATATCATTTGAAATGTCTCAGTGCGACTGGTACAATGGTCTCATTCCCTCAGAAATAGACATAATCTAAACAATAGATATATAACTTCAGATATCTTTTGAACCACTGCTAAGGGTGTGCCCTTACCTAGGGGGCCTTTATTCAAATTACCATTTGTTTCCTATAGGCACTAAATGCAAATGCCTTTTGTTGTTCAACACACCCCTTTCTTTGAGGAGTTCATTGTTCAACACACCTCTTTCTTTGAGGAGTTTTCTTGGTTTGACTACTTAAGGGGAAGTTTCTAAATGTTCGGGGCGATTCTGTACCCAGATTAGCCCGTAGCGTGGAGCTCTCATGCTCCACGCTATGTATATTTTGATGTCAGGTATGCATCTTTTGATCTTGGATTTATCTTTGAGAATTTGATGTCTTGTATTGATTGTTTATGAATTGACTAAATGAATTGGCATAAAATACGTTTACCTGACTAATAAATTGTTATGTTTTGAATTACTCTAACAGATCTCATGTTATTATCTCTAGTAGATTACGTTAAGTCCATAACACCGCAAACCCCTGTATAGGTTAGTAACGGACTAAGACACGATAGATGGAGTAGCGTGGCACGCTATACGATGATCTTAGAGCTCCGACTAGCACAATTGGTATTAATTCAAGTATACTTAGACTGTAAAAGGCCAATAATGGGATTTCTATTTAGAACAACAAAGGATTGTTGAGACTAATCTAAATGTGGGTAGGCCTTCATCTACAAACTTATAATACTATTTAAATCATATGGTGATTATTCAAAGTTATTAATAGTTTAAGTAAATTGGTCTGCCTAATTCTATAGTAATGATCATGGTAAGATTAAAAAGTTTTGTCTTGATTTAGTAGATAGCAGCTCTTATGGTGACCACACAACAAATATTCTAAACTGAGTAAGTAGGGTTCTGCCTTTTAGAACAGTGGTTAACCGCCTCTGTTTAATGACCAAGACTAACAAGTTTGTGTATAAGAGATTGTACACTCGGCCGGTACAAGACTCAGGATGTTATAGGAATCCGAATGAACGAGAATCATATACAATAACAAATCGAAGAGAGTATTCAATCATAACCTAAAGTAGCCTAATATTAAAGGAACTAAATAATCTTATCAATGTTTTATAATTGGAGTCAGATAAAACGAGAATGAATATAGGCTATTTATATTCTAAACCACCTCATACTAAAATTGGAGTCAGATATGAGTTAAATTTAAAGTAAATCAACATTGTGCACTGGAAAGCCCGAACAGGCAATAAACCTTCATCCACCAGTAGATACCGTCGTTGGACTAACTGGTTGGACCCTACACTTATGAGGCTTACTTTTAATCTGTATTTATTTATTTTATTTATTTAATTACTTATTATTATTATTTTGTATTTTATGTTCCACTTTGTTCTGATGCTCTTGTTAGCGCTTTAAGTCTGAGAAAAGCGCAATATAAATAAAATGTATTATTATTATTCATATTATTCAAATTATTATTATTATTATTATATTAGATCTTTACATTAACATGCATATTTCTCAAACTGAGGTGCTGTCCTAAAAACACCTGCATTTATGTGTGTGTTTGTGTGCGCATTTGTCTTTTGTGTGCAGAGGGAAGCTGATCAGCTCTATATTGGACTGGGAGGACTCTCTGCCCGACAGAGACCTGAACAGAGCTGATGAGGCGAGCAGGTAAAGGAAGATTAATATCTGGACTCTGAGACAGAGTGAGAAACATCTGCTCTGATAATACAGGCTGAAGGCCATTATATTTAGCCAATCAAGAACAATTCTTGCTCATTCAGAACAAAGCAATCAACAATTACAGGACTAAAGTAAGGCTGACTGCTTTTGTGCTGTGATTTATGGGTGGATTTAGGAGAAGCGATTTCAAGTGTAGTTACTGGGTTTACTATTACATTTACCCTTTAAAACTTTTCACCATTTAGTAGATATGTTGGTAGCTGCATATTTTGCTTTAGCTCATTTCAAGTGTAAAATATGACATTTTCATTTAGTGTAACTTGATGTATTTAATGTAGTTGAAGTGAATACAACTAAATATTATACAGAAAAAAATGATATGTAATATATTTATTATGAAATGTTAAATATAAAAAAAATATCAAATATAAATTATTATATACTCAAAAATGACTTTAAAAATGTGATTCTCTGAATTTTAATAAAAAATAAAATTAGGACACAAAATACATCTGATATAATCTACATTTGAAGCTCTTTAACGCGCTTATTACTCTAATATAAAAGACTACAATGAGCAGCGACAAAATTATTCATTTCAGTTGCTATGTGTTTGTAGAAATAATTACTTCTCAAAGTATTTTGAAGTGCATCATATTTTCATAGTTCATAGTGAGACAGGATTAAAAAGTAAAGTAAAAAGTAAAATATGCCTTTGTTGTGAATACACGCCCTCTAGTGGTGTAAATTATATACTGTGGCTTTAAAAGGTGTGTAAGGGTGCTTTCACACCTACATGTTTGCTTCGGAACCTGGCGTGTTTGCTCTGTTAGCTCGGTTCGTTTGGCATATGTGAATCCAGCAATCGTGCTCTGATCTGCTCTAAAACCATCAGTCCGAGATCGCCCGAATGAGGTGTTGTCAGCCTGATTGAAACTAACTCTGGAGCGGTTCAGTTTTAGTGAGAAAACAATATGACCCAACGAACTAACGAACCAGGCTACATCACAGTGTATTATGGTTATGTTATAGCCATATGTACGACTATATGAAGAGTGAGTTATGAGGAGTGCGGGATGTCATTCCTACCAGTAAATGTGCGTTTCATATTAAATACAAAAGTGAAAACATGCTGAAATATTAATGAGAGCTGTTTATCTGTTAGGAAAATTTACAGAAATTACCATCTGATATTTTTTTTCATATTTAAATCTTGTAATATTTTGTATTATACCTAATGTTTTGTTAATTTCTGCACTGACCTCTCGAAAGATTAACATTGATCTGCTTCATGATCTGACTGCAGTCTCGCTTCATCTGCTATTTCTCTCTCTAATTTAAGCCTATAATTCATATTTTTTAATAGATTGATTGATACAATAGATAGATTTTTACAAATTTTGACAACTGAATTGAGGCTCTGTATGAGAAAGTCTTACCTCTTTGATTTATATTTGGTGACAATGACTGTGGGTGTCAAAATTAAAGTGCACATTTTCGCTTATAAATGTCTCATTTCTCATCGTCATAAATTAAAATAGCCATGTTTGACAGCTGAGTGGAATCCATGGGACTCTGAAAAATAAACCCTGAAACTCTGACCAATGTGACGTGACTTGTTTTAACTATTTTGGTCTGTTTGCCGTGTGAAAGCGAACCGCACCAAGAACAAAAACAAACATTGTAACAATTTGAATCCCTGTTTAAGAACAAAACAATCGATCTACAGGTGTGAAAGCACCCTAAACATCTTCAAAACTGTTTATTTGTGTCAATTAAACACAATGAAGACTACAATTAGCAGAGACAAACTTACTAAATTCAATTGCTGTGTGTTTTTAGAAATTATAATCAGTATGCTTTCTTCAGTGCTAAATGCTAACAATTTGAGTTTGAATAGATTATAAACCTTACTGTTTAGTAAGTGAGTGAATATTCTGTGCTTCTGAATGGTTATATTTAAATTGCTGTCATGTTTCGTCTGGTGCAAACAGTCAAATTGCTCATCACTGCGTATCTCGTCACAAAGCGTGTTGTTCGAACACGCAGTTACAATGTAACCTGCACACCTACTGTTTATGTTCGTAATATTTATATCATGTGATAATTAATAACCTCATGTGGAACTGAATCTGTCTCATTTCAACGTCTGATACTGTCTATTTCGGTCATGGGTGCATGCTTTTTGAGCCTTTTTGAAGGAATGAATGAAATGCGCTATTTTCCAACAAGGCAACCCGGGGTGCTGAAATATAATTGGCTAAACTGGCATTGTGCAGGTTACTTTTACCTAAACAAAGACAGCGTTCCGGCACAAAAAAAAAACAAAGCAGAATATCTGACTTTAGCATTGTTTTTCAGTTAAACAAGTATGTTCACTTGGGATGTTTCTTAAATATCTGCACACATATTATAGTACTTTTATGCTTAAGAGAAGTCAAAAACTTACATACAGCACCTTTAAAGCAGACCCCCTAGTTTTTCACGATTTCGAGATCTCTGAATCCAACGCAAAATCAAGAAAAAAAATCTCAAATTTTTGTGATCCTCAAAATTCTTAATTAAAAGCCAAATTAACGCAACTGTGATGTATATGAGTGTCTCTTAAAGAATAAAGACTCTGCTGTGCCCTCACAGTCTTAACATTACATGAGAGTGGAATTATTTTGCAGCCTGTGCAGTAAGCAGACACGGATGAAGCGTCAATGTACATTACGAGTGATTTACATGTGAAGTCAATGCAAAGATTGGATTAGGCGTCTTATTGTTGGATTAGGCATTTTGTGCGTTTGACGCACTTCTGACTGCAAAAAGAAAGTTTGAGCAAACAAATCAGAGCAATGGAACAAACAGAACAGCAAGCAGCTTAATTCAAGGATGACGGGACCGAATTAAAGGACATTATTTGTGCTTTACATGCATGGCTGGTATTATGGTGTACGTAAAATCTATAAATGTATTTGTTTAACTCTTTTCCTGCAATTAATGAGAGACAACACTTCCCTGGCATTGACTAGTTTTATGGCAATTCATGTTTTAGGTGTATTTCGGTAGAGAAAACCCCAACGCATGCCTACATGTCAGATGCTCCGGGAAGTGAAATCTGTGAGAAAGTAAGATTGTGGATAAAAATAAGAGTTATACAATGTCCTTCGGCTTAATCCTTACTGTTTTAGGTCTTGTCTTTGTTAGGGTCTGAGTGGAGATTAGTCCACAGTGTATGAATTCTAAAAAAATAAGACAGTTTTTATTGAAGAGAAATTGACAAAAAGGAGAGACAATATCTTGCTACATCCAGGGTTGGAAAAAGTACAACAAAAATAGGAGAGGCGAGCTTCACAAAATACATACAAATGAAAAATAGACACAAGGGTCTCAGAACAATCAAATAAGAACATAGCAAGCAAAGATCTTGAGAACAACTTAATTGGAACACTGGACTAGGCAGCTAGGAGGTAGGCTTCAGGACTGAACACAGAGAAGGATACAAAGCATATAAAACAAAGTCTTATATAGAGCAGAGAACAGGTGGTGATGATTAGGCTGATTACAGGGGAGTTTAAAAGAAACAAGAGTCACAACTGCCATCTAATGTTGAGGAGTATAGGGCAATATCGCTCCGCCCCTGGCGGCATGGAGGACGTTATAAAGTGCTGAGATATTACAGTCTTGACAAGAGACCACATTAAAGAAGCTTTATTTTTATGATTTGTGTTATTGCCATTGTGTCAGATTGCACACCTAACATAGTAGGCTATATAATTTTTTATATTTATATATCTTTTTTTAGGGCTGTCAAAATTAGCGCGTTAACGCACGCAATTAATTCGAAATATTTATCACGTAAAAAAAATGGCGCATTTAACGCAGTTGCAGTTTTTTTTTATTTCATGTTGTGGTCGACGTGTGTTCAGGGCCGGCGCGTCTATAGAGGCGACCTAGAGAATAGTGAGCAAACCCCCCTGGTCCTCACTTTTATCCGCGACACCCACCCCCTCGCTCTCGGTCCTCACTTTCATCCGCAAACCGGTCACTTTCTATTTCACTTTCAGGTTGAGGGCGGTGTGATTGCCGTTCGCCTAGAGCACCAGTTCAGCTTGCTCCGGCCCCGCGTGTGTTTAATGTGCAAATAAATATGGATAAGACCAAGGAAGCGCTTTTAGAAGGAAAGTTTCAGTATAACACAATTAAGGTCGCATTAGTTTCATGCATTTTCGGGTGTTTCATTTTTAATCATTAGACTTTAACTGCAGTTCAGCAGTTTACTTGCATTCAGCAACATATTCTTCATGCCTCGTGACAATTATTAGATGAAAATATGAAGGACTGCTGGAAGAGGGCTGTTTTGATGGAATTTGATACCGCATTGCGAACGGAAAGAAAAAAACTCTGCATTTCGGGACTCGGGTGGTCCTTTAAGGTAATCAAAAATCTCTGCTTACATGGTAAACTCTTAATCAGAGTATTACCTTAATCAAAGCGTATTGGTGTAAGTATTGGTGTCCATGTAAATGTACCCAGTGAAAGTGGCAGATGATGTCGCTGTACTGCATGTTCTCTCTCTCTCTCTCTCTCTCTCTCTCTCTCTCTCTCTCTCTTTCTCTCTCTCTCTCTCTCTCTCTTTCTCTCTCTCTCTCTCTCTCTATCTCTCTTTCTCTCTCTCTTACTCTCTATTACCACCATAAAATCATTCAAAAGTCATTTTTTATCACAAACAAAATCGTGAAAACCTAAGGGGTCTGTTAAAGTGTCATTCAAAGGCTTAACTAGGGTAATTAGGCAAGTCATTGGACAACAGTGGTCTGTTCCGTAGCCAATCAAAAAATATTTTCTTAAAGGGCTTAATGGGATTTTAAAGGTAATATTGACCTTAAAATTATTTTAATTTAATTAAAAAAATTTAATCTGCTTTTATTCCAGCCAAAGAAATAAGACTTTCTCAAAAAAAAAAAAAAAAAAAATATATATATATATATAATAGGAATTACTGTGAAAAATTAACTCTGTTAAATTTCTCTTGGAAATGAATTTAAATTAATATTTTTTGTCTTCAGCTGTATGTTTTCTTTTAAATGAACTGTGAATCACAATTGTGTGTGATGTTTAATCTTGAGTATAGTGTCAGCAGTAGCAGATCCAGCTTAATCATATTACAGTGAGTGTACTGGAGTCTCGCAAGACCTGACACACACAGACAGACACACACACGCATACAAAACATCCCAGAACACCTGCTGCATATCTGACCCGCGACTGTCCTCTGAGCCTCCACATGCGTTCAGAACCCAACAAAGTTTGAAGGGAAAGAAATGTGACCTTGCGTGTAGACATCGCTTGAATGTATCATCTCCCTTTCTGTATTAAAAATACCTAATAGGTACAATTTGAGTTTCTTCAGCGCTATTCTGGATTTAAAGGGGACCGGTTATGCAAAAATTACTTTTATAAGGGTTAAATACAATTGTGTGGCGACTGTGTGAATATAGTCAGCGACTAACAGTAAACATTAATTCATTGTATTTTTTTTTATAATCACAGTTGATAAAAACAGTCTGAAAAAACACTTTGGTTGACATTCTCCCTTTGTTTGTGTCATCAGAAAGGGAAAGCCCCACCCACTTGTGACCATCTCTTCTTCATTAGTATGGACATCCCTAAAGCCTGGTTTATACTTCTGCGTCAAGTGATCGCCGTAACCCACGGCGTATGCCTCGCGCGTAGCTGTGCATTTATACTTCTGCACGCTGTTTCTGTTTTTTTCTGCAGTCCACTTCCGAAACGCTAGCTGGCAGTAGGTGTTAATGTTTCTCTGTGTTAAGTTTCTTTGCTGGTGTTCTGTTTTTGCTGAACACTTCCTTTAATGTACAAGTGGCTCAAATTCGCTCATTTTGAGGCGGGAACCAGCGGACGTGCAACAACTTTAATCATCAGGTAAACACAAAACAACAATCTCAATCCTGAGCTCCTTCACGGGACTCCACACTTGTACACTCGCTGCATCGGGTGCGCGGCTCTCACCTCTGCCCACACTCGTCAGCGCAACCAAGCTGACCAATTACAGAGCTTGCGCTACGCGTACGCGTTACATTTTTTGAGAGGTGCGCGTCAATGTCGCCGACGGTTACGGCGAGGGGCTATGCGTCCACGTGTAGGCTGCGCCGTAGCATACGCGTGCGCTTGACGCAGAAATATAAATCGGCCTTAAGTGAGAAGCAGCTGTCTGCTATTAGAGTCACACCTGCTGAAAATAACGTTAGGCCTGTTTCTGCTGAGTAGTACGGTTCGGTGTGGTTCAGTACGCTTTTATGTCCGTTTACACTGTCAAAAGGTACCTAGCAAAACAAAAGGGTACCAAAAGGTGGAGCTAGACACGGAGCTGAATGCTATTGGTTTACAGGGAAACGTCACTAGCATACAACAAGCCGAAAACAACGAACGAAAACAAAGGAAACGCCACTTTAAAATAGACATTACAGTAGGCTATTTCGCATTATCATTGATCTGCAGCTATAATCAAATCCTGTTCATAAAAAGGTTAGTAATAAACATTTATATACAAGTATTTACATATATAAAGCATTTGTTTAGTGCTTCTCATACGATATGTGAACTTCAAGCGAGAATGACGTCAACTGCAACTTTCTGTCAAACACCATGCCTACCAAATTGGCAGTGTTGGGGAAGTTACTTTTACAAGTAATGCATTGTTAGCCCTCCTGAATTATAAGCCCTCCTGTATATTCATTCATTCATTTTTCTTTTGATTTAGTCCCTTATTTATCAGGAGTCGTCACAGTGAAATGATCAACAAACTATTCCGGCATATGTTTTACACAGTGGATGCCTTTTCAGCTGCAAGCCAGTACTGGGAAACACCTTTACGCTCTCATACACTACGGCCATGTTAGTTCATCCATCCAACCACCTGTAGCGCATGTGTTTGGACTGTGGGGGAACCTGAGCTCCCAGAGGAAACCCACGCCAACACTGGGAGAACATGCAAACTGTACACAGAAATGCCAACTGACCCAGCCAGGACTTGACCCAGCAACCTTCTTGCTTTGAGGCCACCACGCTAACCACTGAGCCACCAACACATTTTTAAATATGGTAGTTTTAATAACAATTTTCTAATAACTGGTTTCTTTTATGATGACAGTACATAATATTTGACTAGATATTTTTCAAGATGCTAGTATTGAGCTTAAAGTGATATTTAAAGGTTTAACTAGGTTAATTTGGCAAGTTAGAGTATCTTAAAATCTTGCTTAAAGGGGCTAATAATATTGACCTTAAAATGGTTTATAAAAAAATGTTAAACTGCTTTTATTCTAGCCAGTCAAACTCCGCGGACCCGGTGGCGGGTCCGGTGACGTCAGCGACTTCCCCTTTGATTTTTAAAGGCTGCGGGTTGCGCAACACCCTGGAAGTGGCTCCGATTGAGAGTGTACAAGCTATATTTTATGCACATATGCATCACTTCGGTTTTTATTTTACTGTACAAAAGTTATTTACACTTAAATACACAGTATACTGGATACCCGAGCTGGGTATTGAACATTGGTTTATTTTCATATCTTAAAGTCATTGACTAATTTTAATATAATGTTATGATGCCTAAAATGGAAAGGAGATAAAATATGTAAACTCATGTTCCTATAGTTATTATCATCTAAAACAAAGCAAGAGCAAATATGTACTATTTAATATGAATGATCAAAAAGTTATTTTCCCAGTATTCAGATGAATTGCAATAGTTTTGTCAGAATTCATGATGGAGATAAAATTATTTTTGCTAGTGTTTGCTGCCCTCTGCTGGTTTCAAGCAGAACTGTCTGGGGTAGTCTAAGTCTCTAAACAGGTAAACTACACCCTTTCAAAAAAGCGCCCAATGTTGAAGTGGTTCATAATAAAACAGAAAACATATCAAATATTATTTATTACTTTCAGCAGTTTCTTATGTAAATTCAAAGGGTTTTCTATTCAATTACACTGGAATTTTTCGTTTATAGCAATGCATTTGGATATGGAAGACTTTCAAAATTTGGAAGGCTGAAAATACATAAAATGGTACAGCACCTCTCATCAGTTGGAATACAATAACTTTTGCATAGATTATGGTAGAGACATTTTTCTTTTTTCCTCTGATTACACACATGTGCAGGAACCACCAAATTTATTTACAGCAACATAGAGCACACAGAACCTAAAAGGTATACTTTCAAAATTGAGTTTATAAAAAAATATATACAAAAAGCGCCTCTTTTTTTAGGTGTTTATTATAACACAGACAACATATACAGTTATTTTAAATGCTTTCAATAGTGTTTTATGAAAATTCAAAGGGTTTTCTTTAAAATGATACCAATTTTTTGCATTTACACCTCTGCATGTGGATTTGGGAAGCTTTTAAATTTGGGTAGGCAAAATCCAGGCGGAAATCCCAAAATAGCACTAGACTTTAAAAGGCTAGACTAAATAAAACAACTAAGACGTTCTCCAGAAGAAAAAAACATTATAGGACATACTGTGAAAAATTCCTTGCTCTGATAAACATCATTTGGAAAAAAGTTTTGGAAAAATCACAGGAAGGTGAATATTTTTGACTTCAGTTGTAAACCATATATTTTTTTCTGCAAATTATAAGGCTGAAATCGAGGTTCGGGTTGGTCATGCAGAATTAATGTGATAAATAGTTCTCGTTTAAACTATCTTCCTGGAAACGGGATCCTAGATATGGCTTTCAATGTTTCATAGGTAACAGCAAGTCTAGGCATGTGGCTTTTTCCAAAGCAGACTGGATGTTGTTTAAAGTAAAATCAGAATGGTGCAGATGAGGATCCTGCAAACATATGAAACTCCGAATCCAATCAAACTCCCACAAGCTCCTGTTCAGATGTATAAAGGAGATTCGTAATTCTCACTTCCACTGTTTTTTCACTCTTTCAATTTTCTTTCTCCTGCTCTGAGGTCACTTGTGGTTTCTGAGAGGAAAATGTGTAGTATGGTCTTATAGCCCTGCTGCAGTAATTTACTCGGAAAGAGTTTCTTTTCAGCTTTTCTTTTCATCTCTTTTTGTCTGTGTGTCTGTGTCTGTGTCTGTGTCTGTGTGTGTGTGTGTGTGTGTGTGTGTGTGTGGTCAGACATTTCAAAAGTTTCTTCATAAGTCATAGGAGTTAATGAGAATGAATGGAGCTTGTGGTGAACCGGTATTCATTATGTTGTGTACAGGAAAATCAGCTCTTACATGTAGAACTAACGAAACTGAAGTATTGTACAAGCTCTTTTGACGCATGTGCTTATTATAATGGAGTTAATGATGTTCAGATTGTCTGAGAAACAGCCGTTATTGATAAACTCGTGTTCAGCTCATTTCAGGACAGTTTGTGAACATCTTACTGCGTCTTTCTCATAACTGTTGCATAGTAAAAAAGTAATGATTAAAGAAAATGAAGCGTAATGATTAGCTTTTTATTGGCTGTATATTTGTTAATATTTGTATTTTTTTGCTGTGATGTTATTTTATTTGGCATATTTCTTTCAACCGTTTGTCATTACCATACTGTCTATTTAGTTTGTTTTTATGCACTGCGTGTTTTACCTTTATTAATTTTGTTTTTCTGTTGAACACAAAATAAGATTTTGTTAAAAATGTTGGCAACCTGTAACTTGACTTTCGTAGTATTTGGTTTTCCTACTGAGTATGCTAATGGTTACAGGCTTCCAACATTTTTCAAAATATCTTTATTTGGGTCTGTTTCCACTGAGTGCTACAGTACAGAACGGGTCACCTTTATCAGGCTTGCGCTTCCACTGCCAAAAGGGTACTAATGGTACTAATAATTTTAACGTACATTAGATTATCCAGTACTGAAGCTGAATCTGCAACCAATCTAACAAAATAACTTAAATAAATGGCCAAAAATTAGTAGCCCAAATGTATAAAAAATTGAAAAGAGCAAAAATCAAGAGAAACAAACCAAAAAAAAAGTAAATGATGTTGAAATTTTGTACTTTTTTATGCCAAATTCCCAATAGTTTACATGTATTATCAATATTATTATTAGTATCAATATTATTATTATTAACTAAAATAATATTTTAATAAATATCTGTTTAATAAATCTGTTTTGTTTAAATGCACCAAAAAATATTACCTATATTCACTGAGAAATGGAAAAGCACTGTATGTAATAGTGATTGAATGACTTAAAGGTGCAGTATGTACGTTTGACACCCAGTGGTTGAACTAAGTATTGCACTCCTGGATCAAAACAAACACTAGCACAGGTTGCCAGATTGAGGACATGAACAAGTGATTTAAACTGTTTTCTAAATAAAAGCAAAGGCACCCGATAGAAGGAATATTTTCTATATTAAAAGGAGTTTTAGTCCTAACCCACGCCTCAAATTGAAATATTAGAAACGACTCTCATGGGGGAACAACAGAAAACTGACAATGATCACCTCAGGTACACCTCATGTGCTTTATTCAGTGCTAAATGCTAATAATGTGAGATTAAGTGCCATTTTACATGACACTTACTGCTATACTACTGAAAGCAGCAGCAGATAGTTCACCTCAGATCTGAAAATAAAATAAACCGTTTGTAACTGAACTTTAGAACTAAAAACATATGAGTGATTCAGCATCTACATTTATTGATGTTAAAGAGGGTTTATATGCATTAAATATAGTAAAAACCTTAGCGTTTCGTGAGTGAGTGCATATTCTGAAAGGCTGTATTTAAATTTCTGATGGTTTTGTCTAGTGCAAACCTAATGTTTACGATTGTAATATTTATATTATTTGCTAATTAACAACCTCATGTGGAGCTGAATCTGCAATCTCATTACGGAGGCTGCTACTATCCACCAGAGGTCACATTTTGGTCACGGACGCATGCTTTCAGAGCCTTTCTGAATGAATGAATGAATGAAATTCTCTGTTTTCCACAAAGGCAACCCGGGGTGCTGAAATATGTATGGCTAAACTGGCATTAGGCGGGTTAAAAATGACCAAAACAAAGACAGACGTTCCATCACGGAAAACACATTTTCAAAGCAGAATATCTGACTCCAGATACACGGTCTGAGACATTAGACGCATATTTTACCGCTATGATAGTGTGTGCTAGAAAGCTGCTCAAGCCGAGTGTTTTCCACGGTTACTGCTCATCTTGGTTATCACACCAGACGTCTGTTCACTGCACATCTTCACCGCATTCACCTAGGATGATATTTACACATGCTATGAAGTTTGCGACACCACTGGCATTTTTTCAAATAATAAGAATCTTAATTCAATTCACCTTTATTTGTATAGCGCTTATGCTGTACAATGTAGATTGTGTCAAAGTAGCTTCACGTAGAAGATTATTGTAATTTAAAAACAGTGTCAGTTCAGTTTTCAGAGTTTAAGTTCAGTTCAGTGTAGTGTGGTTAATAATCACTATTGAGAGTCCAAACACTGAGGAGCAATTCCATCGATGCACAGCTCTACAGATCCCGAACCATGCAAGCCAGTGGCGACAGCGGCAGGGAAAAATTTTCACCAATTGGCGAAAGTGAAGAATTTAAAAAACCTCGAGAGAAACCAGGCTCAGTTGGGCATGACTATTTCTTCTATGGCCAAACGTCTTGTGCAGAGCTGCAGTCTAGGCACCGGAAGCTAGACCTCAGCGAAGACTCGTCTGTCCTTGGAGCATCACATGAATCAGTCTAATGCTGTCACTCCACCATGACCACCACAGCAGCTGCTCAGAATACGGCCTGGTCCAGGATTATGAAGACCTTGGGATCATCTCGTCGCTGGTCTTGGATCGAATCAGTGGCGCTGCATAGTCTGAGGGCCTCGAGATGAGTACCCCCAGGTGGAAATAGAGAATAAAGAGAATAATTAGCTGAAAAAGTAGCTGCTGTTTAAAATGTATATAAACAACATGCAAAAACCTGCGTGGGACACATCATGCGTCATACCGTGATGCGTGATGCACTGAGTGTATGCTTTGCTAAAAAGATATTTTTTAATCTAGTTTTGAAATGCGAGAGTGTGTCTGAGCTTTGGACATTATCAGGAAGGCTATTCCAGAGTTTAGGGGCCATAAATGAGAAGGCTTGACCTCCTTTACTCGACTTTGCTATTCTAGGTACTACCAGAAGCCCTGAGTTTTGAGATCTTAAAGAGCGGGTTGGGTTGTAGCGAGACAGGAGGTTGGTTAGATAAACAGGAGCTAGATTATTTAAGGCTTTATAGATAAGAAGCAATATATTATATATTTAATACGAAACTTAACAGGCAGCCAGTGTAAGGAGGATAAAATTGGGGTGATATGAATATATTTTCTAGACCTGGTAAGAACTCAGGCAGCTGCATTTTGTACTAGCTGATGTTTGTTAATTGTCTTGAAAACAATCCAAATCGTATTTATGCATTCTTTACCTGAAATATAACTCCCTGTTTTTTTCCTTCTCAATCTCTTTCTTTCTTTGCCTTTGGGCTGAAATATGACAGAGAAATGTTCTTGGCATGTTCTGCATAGTAATGATCCCCATTTGCATGCATACAGGAACCTCCAATGTTTCATCATATGGAAGATAAAAGCGAATGTAAACAACCAGATGTTATGAATGGTTTATTTGTGGTATGATAAGCACCTGAAGGTTTAAGAGCCATGCATTAAGCATTTTAAATGAGGCGGGAACAGACTGTTAAATGGACAATCACACTTCAAGATCTGAATCCAGAAGCTGATCAAGTTGAAGCGTGGCATTTACGTTAGCACTGTGACTCATGTAGTTTGTGGATGTAGTTACTAAGCCAGAGACTAATGCAAAAGGTTCCTATTTAGCCATTCTGAGAAAAGCACAACAGATCCGTGCAGCTGAAATTGCCTCTCTCTCTCTCTCTCTCTTTTTTTTTTTCCACAGGCGAGCTGATCTGGCTTTGACACTTGGGACGTCTCTTCAGATAAAACCCAGCGGAGATCTGCCTCTTCTGACCAAACGAACAGGAGGAAAACTGGTTATAGTTAACCTTCAGCCTACCAAACATGTATGTCTCTGCAACACTTGAAAATACGCATTAAAGGAATGTGCTCTTGTGTATGTTTTAGCATTTAATGTTAGCTTAAAGAGAGGGTTCAACCAAAAATAATTTCTAGTTATGTCATTATTCGCCCTTTGCTTGTATTAAACCTTTATGAATTTTGTCCTTTTGTTGAACACAAATGAAGATATTTTGAAAAATGTTTGAAAAACCTGTAACCATTGACTTTCGTAGTGCTTTTTTGTTTATTTTTTACTATGGAAGTCAATGTTTTTCAGCATTCTTCAAAATATCTTCTTTTGTTTTCAGTAGGAGATCGAAATTCCTAAAGGTTTGTAACAAATTGAGAGTGAGTAAATTGTCAGTTTTTTATTTTTGGGTGAACTATCTCATGCATTCTTTACCTGAAATATAACTCCCTATCTCTTTAAAAGCAACAGAGTTCAAATTAGTTGTCAAGTTTCATTTACTTTTAATATTATTTGTGCATTTAACAATAGCAAGATGCTAAAGTTGTGCGTTATTCATTGTGATTGTTGATTTAATAATGTGCAATGGCAAAATATTTATATTTATATTTTTAGCATTTGTTTAAAAAAACACAGACAAACAGGGCTTAAAAAACGAAAACAATTTCAATCGGTTCACTCCGAGCAGAATTTATATATTTTTCTTGTTTCTGTTCTTGCGTTCTTTATTAAACAAAAATTCCGAAAATGGTTTTCTAGAAAAAAAAAACGGTTAAAACTTTATTTTATTACAAAGTATAGTAGGGCTCTAGAGTGCCCTGATTTACTTAACTAAAAATTATATTCGAGGGGTAATATTAAATGAATTTCAACGAGTATTGTTAATGAAATATTTATAATATGAACTTGCTTTTGGTTATATCTATACCGGCTTTGCGCACTTATGCGCGCTCTCGCTCACCAGCAGCAGTTGATTGACACGCTGCTTAAAATCGCTACACACAGCCCTACTCCTTGGTATCCAGCGGCAAGTGCTGAAACGCGAAACTGTTGTATTTGTTGCCGATTTGCAGGTTGTTTGGTTTTTAAAGTGTTTTTTTATTTTTTTAAATCTCTCAAATTAGGCTAATAAAATCTCCCTCTGAAATATTAGTTCAATTATGTGCTGTAGGCTATTGATCAACACCCCCTGTATACAGTTTACACACTGCAGGTCTACAGTTCTGATGTGTTATGAATTTACATGTTTTAAATGACAGCGAGACATGCTATATTTAGTTTTCATTGTGAAATATACATTATAACCAGGGCTTGACATTAACTTTTTTGATCACCAGCCACTGTGGCTAGTAGATTTCCAACATTAGCCACTCGCCATTTTCACTAGCCACAATTTTGTTGTTGGGAAAATATATTTTATATGCATAAATTTGACTTTAACACGCTAAAATTACTTGATTTAGATGTTGTGTTATGTCCACATGCCTTCTCATTCCTTTAACTTTTTGTGTGTCGTGTATGAGCAAATGGGCCATGGTTTAATAGTGTTGTATTACAATTAGTTTTTATTTCACATCACTTTTCAGAGCTCAAATTAAGGATTTTTCCAAATTTATCTCTGACCATACCAAACATAAATAAATTATTATTTTGTATCCACAATTTTAAAATGTGTCAAAAAAGCAAAATATGACTGTATACTATTTATTTAACAAAACATTTCTTAAAAAAAACAAAAAACAATTGACATTTAAAAATTACTTCTGTAGTGCATCTAAAACTATGCACAGTAATCTGTCCTGGCTAAAGGTCCCAGATCACCAGTAACTATCAATGAGGAGTTAATCTCATATTAAAGCAATGTTATTGTAAAAAAAATGATAAACCATATTACAAGCAAAAGAAAGCAGGTGAAAAACATTCCTTGTGTGATGATGAAAGGATGATCACACAAGGTTAACACTAGGGTTGGTTAAAGTGAAAGTAATCAGTGCTGCTTACCAAAAGACAAATTTGGAGCTCTAGAAAGCAGCAAAACTATGAGTGCAAGAGCATCACTTTTTGTCTAGTTTATTTAAAAGAGAACCAATCACACCAGTTGCATTTCTAGGCACGGTTGTTTCACGCGGAGCGCGCACGCGTTTTAAACAGTCGCGCGCATCACATCACCTTTGCCCGCGAGTGATCATCCTTTCATTCGGTATTTGCTTTCTTTCGCTCCCGCAAACATAATTAGTTCTCTCAATTAGTTTTCTCAATTCTAAGATCACATTTGCATGCATATTGGACCATATTTATTGTCGAACCCTGCCTTTTAAGTTGGAGTATATGAGTATATATACTGTATGAGTATATTTATAAGACAACAAACATTTTTTTCAGTGATTCAATGATCCATTGATGAAGGCAGTTGCTTGCTTTATTCGTAAATGAATCTGCAGTTTATAGTGAATCGATTTAAACAATGATTCAGTGATCTATTAATAAAGATGATCTCAATTTCTAAATGAATCAGCAATTTGAATGAATCGTTCAAGTTGATGATTCAATGGAAAATTCATGAAGACAGTTGCTGGCTTCATTTCTAACTGAATCAGCAGTTTGAAGGAATCAGTGATTTTTGTTTCTAAATGAATCAGCAGTTTTGAGAAAACCATTTGAGTAAATGATTCAAAGATTCATTGATGAAGGCAGTCGCTTCTCTATTCATAAATGAATCAGCAGTTTTGAATGAATCAATTGAATCAATAATTTAATGATCCATAGATGATCTCCGGCTTTGTTTCTAAATGAATCAGCAGTTTGAATGAATCAGTGGCTCAATGATCCATAGATAAAGACAGTGACTGGCTTTGATTCTATGAATCAGCAGTTTTGAATGCATCAATCGAATCAATGACTAAGTGATCCATTGATAAAGACAAGTCACTGACTTATTTTCTAAATGAATCAGCAGGTGGAATGAATCAAAGAGTTGATCCATTGATAAAGATTGTCACTGACTTTATTTTTAAATGAATCATCAGTTTTGAATGAATCAGTTGAAGCAATTTGACAGTGACACATTGATAAAGACGGTCGCTGGCTTTGTTACTAAATTAATCTGCAGTTTCGAACAAATTGTTTGAGTTGATGATTCAATGATCCATACATGAAGACAAGTCACTTGCTTATTTTCTAAATGAATGAGCAGTTTTGAAAAAATCAGCTGAATCAATTGTCAATGATCCATTGATAAAGGAGGTCACTGGCTGCATTTCTAAATGAATCAGAAGACTGAATGAATCAGTGATTCAATGATCAATTGATAAAAAAGACAGTCAATGGCTTTGTTTCAATGAATCAGGCGTTTTGAATGCATCAACTGAATCAATAATTCTGTGATCCATTGATAAAGACGATCATTGGCTTCATTTCTAAACGAATCAGCAGGTAAAATAAATCAGTGATTTCATAATCAATTGATAAAGACGGTTACTGGCTTCATTTGTAATTTAATCAGCAGTTTTGAACAAATCGTGTGAGTCATTGATTCAATGATTCATGCATGAAGACAATCGCTTGCTTCATTCCTAAATGAATCAGCATTTTTAATGAATCAATTGAATCAATTGCCAATGTTCCATTGTTAAAGATGGTCACTGGCTTCATTTTTAAATGAATCAGCAGGTTGAATTAATCAATAATTTAAATTAACAATTGATAAAGACAGTTACTGTCTTTGTTTCTAAATGAATCAACAGTTTTAAATGCATCAATTGCTTAAATGATTCAGTTATCTATTCATAAAGATAGTCACTGGCTTAATTTCTAAATTAATCTGCAGTTTGGAATGAATCACTTGAAGCAATTTGTCAGTGAAACATTGAAGACAATCACTGGCTTTGTTTCTAATTGAATTAGCAGTTTTGAGTAAATCATTTGAGCCAGTGATTTAATGATTAATTGATAAAGACAGTTACTGGCTTCATTTCAAAATGAATCAGCAGTTTTGAAAGAATCAGTTGAATCAATTGTCAATTATGCATTTATAAAGATGGTCACTGGCTTTGTTTCTAAATGAATCTGCAGTTTTAAGCTAATCATTTGAGTCAGTGATTCAATGATTCATTCATGAAAACAATCATTGCTTGATTTTTAAATTAATCAGCAGGTGAAATGAATCAGTGATTTGATGATCAATTGATAAAGACAGTCACTGGTTTTGTTTCTAAGAATCAGCAGTTTTAAATGCATCAATCAAATTAATGATTCAGTGATTCATTGATAAAGTCACTGGCTTTATTTGTAAATGAATCAGCAGTTTTAATGAAACTGTGATTCGATGATCAATCGATAAAGACATTCACTAGCTGCGTCCCAAATGGCACACTATACACTATGTACTCATGCACTTACACACTCAACAGTATAGTATACATACAGTATGTAGTGTCGTCCCTAACGGAACACTAATATTTTTTTACTAAGCGGAAATTCAAACCGTTTCTCTGATGACGTTTGACAGTTGCCAAATTAGTCAATTAAATGACCAAAGTACCAAATAATACCTGCCATGAGTATAACCGCATTCGCCATCGGGAGGCGCTATAAATTGCTCTCATAGGAGAATTTTGCTTTCACAATCCAAAATAAATAGTTATCCAACATGAAGATAGCTCCGCCCTTTCCGCTACATGAGCAAAGCTGTGGTCGTTGAGTGTGTGAAGTGTCCAACATTACACGCTTCATTTTACCGGTTGAATGAGTGCAGCATCCGGGTATTTAAAGTGCACTTCAAGAGTTCGCGCTTAGATATTGTTTGACAGATGTTAGCTGGTTTGGCATGCTGTCCTGGGAGAGAACCCTGAGCTCGGAGATAGTTGAGCCCAGGGCTCCCGCCTGGTCTATGGAGCATATAAGGGGAGTAACGAGATCAGGTGGTTCTCGAGAGCTCCCCGTGGTAAAGAAAGAAAAAGGAGGGAAGAAGGGGTGGATGGGGGGGTTTCTTCGAAAATGAAGATAAGGGAGTGATTTTTTCTAGGCTACTTATAGTGAGTTTGAATTGGTCTGATTGGCTAGCTAATGATTGTAGATGAGAGATCAATCAGCTGCGGTCAATCATATCATGTGTTTCTCGAAATTTGTTTGTGAAACTTCACTTATTATTTTTAGAGTTTTCAGTGTGAACGCACTACTTACACTATTTATACTACATTAACAAAAATGGAAGCAATATCAAGATTAATCTACCCAGCATATTCATTAGGTGTACCAGAAAGATGTATTAAGCAAATTAACAGAGTTCATTATGATTTTATTTGGAACAATAAGCAACATTTAATTCGAAAAAATGATTTGGTAAAGTCAACAGAGGAAGAGGGGTTGAATGTTATTGATTTTGGCATAATAAATGGAGTAATTAGGTTAAAATGGTTACAAAGCTTTGTTAAAGACGAACCGTCTTTATGGTTTAGCATCCCTTTTCATATTTCTCAAAGGGTGGGAGGAGTTTCTTTTCTTCTAAAATGTGATTTTGACTTACTAAAACTGCCATTTAAATTATCAGATGTTCATGCGCAAGTGTTACTATATTGGAAAATGTTGTACAAGCACAATTTTACTCCGCATAATGTTATCATTTGTAATAACAGGTGTATTTTACATAAGAGGAAATCTTTACTTTTTTAAGGCTAGTTTGACAAAGGTGTTTGGAATGTAATTTATTTAATGGATGATGATGGTAATATGTTAAGTTATGATCATTTTAAGTTAAAATTTAATTTTAATTGTTCATATAGAGAATTCTCTTTTGGTCAAAGCTATTCCTGTAGCTTTGAGGAATTTAGTTAAAGGTATAGTACACTACTCTTCTGTAATACCTACACTGGTTGATTTGTTTATTAATAATTATTCATTTCTGGATATTAAATGTAACAGCAAGGTCTTGAGATCATTACTGACAAAAGAATATTTTCCTCTTGCTGTTAAAAGAAAACTTATATCTGAGAGATTTTCTAAAGTGGACACTATTGAAGTTAGAAAAAGATACCTGTCATTTCCCTTGTTACCTAAAATAAAAGAAGTACATTTCAAAACAATTAATGACATTTATCCATGTAATGAATTTCTTAGAATAAGATTTAATTTAGACAGTAATGCTTGTATTTTCTGCTTGAAAGATATTGAATCTCAGAAACATCTTTTTTTTTTATAGTTGTTCTATTGTCACATCCTTTTGGGACAGATTATATGAGTGGTTGATGATCTGCGTCTGACTATCATGCTGTGAAATTTGGCTTTTTTATGAAAAACAAAGAAATTGAATTTCTGTGTAATAATATGTTGATTGTAGCAAAATTTTATATTCACAAATGTATATTTTTTAAAGTTTCTCCATAGCATTAAAGCATTAAAAAATGATTTCAACATTTTATATAAATCCATAAAACCGATAAAAACTAAAGGTGCCTCAAAGCTCTCTAAGGCCGTACTCACACTCACACAGTTGCCTTGAACTGGGCCAAAGCATGCTTGTCCCCCCCTCCCATCTCCCCCGACGGCCCGCACTCACATTTCATTCGGGCCTGGATGCGCTTACGTCATCGATGATGCGCTGTTCAGTAAGCGCTCTCGCTCAGCACAGTGGAGATTTCTTTAGTTATATCGTTTAAGTCGTTTGATATGCGGTGACACGCAGTATAATATTTCGCTGAACAGATCAGCCACTTTTGACGCTCATAAACAGTCCTTGTGCTGCAGGAATTAGGAGGTTTGCTGAAGGCACAGCTGACTTGCAGTGAGGGATTTGCGTCTTTAATAATCTACGAAAGTTTGCGTTCATTGAACAGTACGAATGATTAATTAATCCATATGAAACAGTCTGTTAAAAGTCACGTCTCGCTTTCAGTTTCGGGCTTAGGCACGCTTGCACTCACACTGTAAGTGTACCGCGCCTGAGCCCAAGTGAACCATGCTCAGGCCCACCTCTTTCAACCGGGCCAGGGCCGCCCAAGTGAACCATGCCTGAGCCCGATTTAGATCGCTCACACTTCTCAAACGATCCGGGAAACGGGCCTGGGCAGTGTGAGTACGCCCTAAGCTTTTGTCAGCTTATATGGACTGACCCCCCTGAATGTAATGTATTTTCTTTTGAATTATTTAAGGTATTTATGTTAAAATTATTTCTATTATGTACTGTTTTGTTTATTATATGCTGCTTGAATATAATGTTATATATGTTTAACATAGTTATTTGAAGGTTAAATAAAAAATAAATAAATAAATAAACTGTTTATACTACAAAATGACATAAAATAGTGCATAACTATGCGATTTGGGACTCACCTACTGTCAAAGTCAGCTTTATTGTCAATTCAACTACATGTACAGGACATACAGAGAATCAAAATTCTGTTACTCTCAGACCCTAGGTGCCTAACATATAATATTAATACAAAATACAAATACTGGCTTTGTTTCTAAATGAATCAGCAATTTTGAGCAAATCATTTGAGTCAGTGATTCAATAATTCCTTAAGTCGCTTGATTAATGGTTAAACAAATGCAGTTCTTTTGAATTATTCATCTGAGGGCACTGAAGAAATGTTTTTCACAAAAGTATGAATCAGAACAACTGCTTTTAACATTCTAATGATCAAATCAGCATATTGAACTGATTTCTGAAGGATCACCTGACACAACTGCAGGAATGATGCTAAAAAGTCGGCTTTAAATCAAATAAATAAATTGCAATTTAAAACGTATACATAAATTGTAATAATATTTTAAAATGTTTACTCTATTTTTAATCAGACAAACGCAACATACCAACCACATTTGAGCATTGGTTAATTCCGTTTTGCCTCATATGAGCAAACAGCACAGCAGCTCACTCTTTTTAATAATCTCTTTCACATCTCCCATGTGAAATCACACACGCTGTAGTCTGAAATCTGTCAGCTTGCATAGCTCTAAGCACACAACAACACAAACACACATATTAGAGTCCTTCAAAAACACACCTACGCTAAACGAAACCTCTCCTGACCGTTATTGAAACAATTCTGATTAAGCAGAGAGCCGGGCGGATTTTCTCTTAAGCTCATATCGTTAGTCTGTCATTATCATGAGGCTGGAAGGTCTTCTAACAGATTAATCCTATTCGTTTTAAGACAGGTTTTTATCTGCCCGCGTTTGACTCATGTTTCATCTGAAGGATATTTTTTGCTGTCTTACCTCATTTCTTCCACTTGCTGTCAACGTCTCGGCTCCCAAATTGGATTTATTTTTTTATTTTTTGTTCGAATTTCAAAGCCGGTCTTATGTGCAGCGTGTTATTCCACACGTCAGATTGGGTTTGCAGGGGAGTTTATGGTATTATAGCTGCTTAATGTGTAGAGAAATCGATTTTGACATTTCTCGCATGGTGTCATCAATTTGGTTCATAACCTGTGTTTGATTAAGGCGAGCATGTATTTAAAGTTAACTGTTGTCTCACACAGATATGCTAGATAATGCTAAAAATAAATTAATAAGCATAGATGTGTAATTTTCTAGACTACACACTGGCCACTTTATTAGGTACACCTTACTGGTGCCAGGTTGGAACCCTCTTTAGCCCTCAGAACTGCTTTAATCCTTCATGGCATAGATTCAACAAGGTACTGGAAATACGCCTCAGAGATTTTGCTCTATATTGACATGATAGCGTCACGCAGTTGCTGCAGATTTGTCAGCTGCACATCCATGATGCGAATCTCCCGTTCCGCCACATCCCGAAGGTGCTCTATTGGATGGAGATCTGGTGACTGTTGAGGCCGTTTGAGTACAGTGAACTCTGAGGCCCCGTTTACACTGTCAGGTCTTGATGCCCAATTCCGATTTTTGTTGCCTATATCTGATTTATTTGTCTGTCCGTTTACACGTTCTTTTAATTGTGACTTAAATGCAATTCATGTGCTTACACTTGCCATACAATTTACGACATTGCGCATGCATATGAGGGGTTCTAGCATCTGTGCCACACTAGCCACGATGGAAGAAATTGTCTTGCATTTAGCTCTGTGAAATATGCGAAGTTCGCCCAACTTTAAAATGTTTTTGAGGCGGAGGAGGGAAAGGGTCGTCATCGCAGCTTGAGCCTATGGTTTATATATGGTGTCCTCCACCATTCAGAGGAATTTGTGGGTACGAGAGAGATCTCGGGTCTGGTGGGAGCAAATTGTGGTAACTGACCACTTTCCTCCTCTGTGTTTCTTCTGTCGTTGTTGCTCTGTGTTTCTTCTGCGTCGGCATCTCCACACACGCTCTTCCTTCTATGTCATTAAACTGCGGAGAAATACCCCATTGTCGCAAGTTTAATGACGTACAAAACGGAATACCTCAATAAGTCTGATCTGCATGTTTACATTTCATGTATGAATGAGGCCTGAAACAGATCTCTGAATATCCGAATGCATGCGTTTTTTTCGTGTTTACACGGTCATAGAACAGATCCGATCTATGTCACATGTGAGCAAAAAATCTGAATTGGGTCACATTTAACTGGTAGTGTATACGGGGAATGAGATGATTCACGCTTAATGACATGGTGCGTTATCTTGCTGGAAGTAGCCATCAGAAGACTGGTACACTGTGGTCATAAAGAGATGGACATGGTCAGCAACAATACTCTGGTAGGCTGTGGAGTTGACACGATGCTCAATTGGTACTAGTTGGCCCAAAGTGTGCCAAGAAAATATCCCCCTACACCATTACACCACCACCGCCAGCCTGAATCGTTGATAAAATGCTTTCATGTTGTTGACACCAAATTCTGACCCAACCATCCGAATGACCATTCTCTTTTAACCCTATGGATAGTTGTGCATGAAAATCTCAGTAGATCAGCAGTTTCTGAAATACTCAGTGCAGCCCGTCTGGCACCAACAACCATGACACATTCAAAGTGACTTAAATCACATTTCTTCCCCATTCTGATGCTCGGTTTGAACTGCAGCAGATCGTCTTGACCATGTCTACATGCCTAAATGCATTGAGTTGCTGCCATGCCATTGGCAGATTAGAAATTTGCGTTAACGGGCAGTTGAACAGGTGTACCTAATAAAGTGGCCGGTGAGATTAGATTTAGTAATCATAAATAAATCGTGTCCAACTTTGATGCATCATTGTGCCAAGGGTGAATTTCTTAGAAACATCTGATTTACAACATCTGAAGAGGGTTGCAGCGTGAGTGAGAACCTACCATACAAGGGGGTAAAGGTGTACCACTGGGCCACTAGAGTGCTTCAAATTTGTCTCATTGACATAGAATGGGGGTGGAACAGTCCATTAAAATACGCTGATCCCATAGACTCCCATTATAAAAGCATCAATATCATGAAATGGCAATATCACAGGGAATTGGCTCATTTGACAACCAATGAGCCTCTCAGGATGATAACACTCTGGCAACAATGCAGAACACCTTAGCAACTGGTACCATAGACTGCCATTGCAATAGCCCCAGATGCTTATCTTTGCATAGCAGTGTCATCGAGACATGTTGGTGGGCTCAATTGACTCAACCAATCACACTGAAGGTCACTCTGTAAACTGTATGCCCATAGCAACAAAAGAGGGTACCCTGGCAACCATTTAACAACAGCTATATCTCACCATCAGAGCATTGTAGAGGCATGGGGATTGGTTTCATTTGACTCATGATATCAAACAGGACTTCCTATATGCTACATATGTTAGCAGTGACTAGCTGCATGCTAATATCACAGAAATACCCTGATAACTCAGAACACCCTAGCAAATGCCAAGCAACACCTTAGCAACCACCTAGCAGCCACTCGAAACATCCTAGCAACTGCCTAGCAACCTCTCAGAACACCCTAGCAACCACTCAGAACACCATAGCAACCGCCTAACAACACCTTAGCAGCCATCTCTCTCATCACTCAGGACACCCTAGCAACATCTAGCAACTACTCAAAACACTTTAGCAACCACCTCAGAACACTCTAGCAACTACTCAGGACACCCTAGCAACGCCTTGGCAACCACTCAGAACACCATAGCAACCACCTAGCAACTGCCTAGCAGCCACTCGGAACACCCTAGCAACACATTAGCAACAATGTAGCAACTGCCTAGCAGCCACTCGGAACACCTTAGAAACCACCTAGCAATACATTAGCAACCACTCAGAACACCATAGCAGCCACCTAGCAACACCCTTGCAACTGCCTAGCAACACTGTAGCAACAGCCTAGCAGTGACTTGAAACACACTAGCAACCACCTAGTGACGCCTTGGCAACCACTCAGAACACCATAGCAACCACCTAGCAACACCATAGCAACCACTCGTAACACCCTACCAACTGCCTAGCCACACCTTAGCAACCACCTAGCAGCCACTCAGAACACCTTAGCAACCACTCAGAACACCTTAGCAACCACTTAGCAACGACTCAGAAAACCATAGCAACCACCTAGCAACACCTTAGCAACCGCCTAGCAACTAATTAGAACACCCTAGCAACTGCCTAGATATATCTTAGCAACTGCCTAGCACCCACTTGGAACACCCAAGCAACCGCCTAGTAACATCTGGGCAACCACTCAGAACACCATAGGAACTGCCTAGCAATGACTCAGAATACCCTAGCAACACCTTAGCAACCACCTAGTAGCTATTCTGAACACCCTAGCAGCCACCAATCAATGCCTTAGCAACCACTTAAAACTGCCTAGCAACACCTTAGCAACCACCCAGAACACCCTATCAACACATTAACAACCACTCAGAACATCCTAGCAACCGTCTAGCAACCATTCAGGACACACGCTGTGCAATTTTTAACACTGAACAATGTTACTTTTGTTTTGTAGGACAAACACGCTCACCTGCGTATCTATGGTTACGTCGATGATGTCATGGGTCAGCTCATGAAGCTGCTGGGATTGAACGTTCCGGAGTGGGCGGGGCCAACGCTGTGCGAAGGCTCTGGCGGAGATCTGGACATCCTGCCATACGGAGCCTGGAAGAAGGAAGTGAAGATCGAGCTGAAGATTGAGGAGAATAAACACACCGTCCCCAAGAAACGCAAGCGGAAAGAGCAGGATGCTGAGGAAGACTACAAGAATGATATCAAAGTAGAAGAAGAGCAAAAGGAAAGTGACTCTCGCGCACACACACACACTGAACAGACCTCTTCATAGAGCTGGATCACTCTGACACTGAACACCAGACTCGACATATCTACTGTTTACATTATAACGCCTGTCAGGTGCTGAATTTGTGCAAGTACACCGAGTAGAAGGAGAAAGTGATGTCATAAGGCCTCGAGTGTCAGTTAGCTGAGCATTTAGGTTGTCGTTTGACCTCTGCAGTTATTGTGGATGGAGATGAATGGTTTTGTACTGTCAATTCTATTCTAACCTCAATTAAATCAGGTTTGTAAAAACAACTAAACATGTTTTATTGTTTTACCCCAAGCCCCCAAAGGGCGACACGGTGGCTCAGTGGTTATCACTAGTAAGATGGTTGCTGGTTTGAGTCCTGTCTTGGTCAGTGGGCTATTCTGTGGGGAGTTTGCATGTTTCCCCCTGTGTTGGCGTGGGTTTCCTCCAAGTGCTCCGGTTTCCTCCTACAAGTCAAAACCAGCGGTGGAGAGTAACTAGTTACATGTAACGGCGCTACGTAATTTAATTACAAAATAAATGTAACAGTAATTCGTTACAGTTACTGAGAAAAAAATCTGTAATTAAATTACAGTTACTTATGAAAATGGGGTCACATCTGAAAATATTCTTAAAAAATCTGGGATATGTTGGATAATATTAATCTGTTGCTTTGCCTGTTTTTGATAAGCATGACGCCTTCTGCTAAAGCCATTTATTAAAGCGATGCTAATCTGGTATATCTACATTTCTCAGTAGCGTGGCGGTAGCGTCGCTACTTCCTAAATCAAATAGCTTTTCAGTAGCGACGCTATGTTTTTGTATTTATTTTTAGTGTATTTATAAAAAATATATATATATATATATACCTATGGTGTTATTTCAATGACACATGTTGTGAGCGCAGTATTACAAGTCGAGATTGCATTTATGTAATACGAGCATGCGAATCTCTGCTTGCGCGCTGATTTCCTTTGTTCGTGCACAAAACTTCAAACCCTCAAATATCCACTGCTCAAGTGCAGATTTTCGTGTGCCTTAAATAAGCGCTGCTGAAGTGCGATTTAGTGTGTTTATGTGACAAGTACATCTCCAACATTTATTAGATTGCTAGGAATATTTATGAATGTCTCCAATAGACCTACAGAGCAGCATTAATGCGTCCTGAAGTAAAGTGAAACAGCTGAAGTAGCTGAACAGACGTGAAGTGAAACAGCTATAAACTCCAGCCAGATAAAGTCATTGTATGCAGAGCCATAGACCTTATCTATACAGTATAATTATGGAAACCGTGTTCATCTTAACTGAAAGCTACGCCGTGTTTGCTGGCCTCACGCATCACGCAGTCCTGTCAGTCAGTCAGCATGTCACCGTAAAGGGTAAATCAAATAACGCACAGCACTACTATGGTTAAAGAAAAGTTTGCGCTGTTATAATTCACTTACCTTTTAATATGTTTTGGTGTGATTATAACCTGCTATTAAAAAAATCAACGACTTAAGGTTTTGAATGGGAAGCTGTAATATTGCTGTGGCGGTGTGGCGCCCCGCCATGGAAGAATGAATGTAGCGGAAACCATTATATATATATATATATAGATATGTATATGTATATACAGTTGCAATCAGAATTATTCAACCCCTGATTTATTACCCCCCTGTTTATTTTTTCCCAATTTCTGTTTAACGAAGAGAAGTTTTTTCAACACATTTCTAAACATAATAGTTTTATTAACTCATCTCTAATAACTGATTTATTTTATCTTTGTCATGATGACAGTAAATAATATTTGACTAGATATTTTTCAAGACACTTCTATACAGCTTAAAGTGACATTTAAAGGCTTAACTAGGTTAATTAGGTTAACTAGGCAGGTTAGGGTAATTAGGCAAGTTATTGTATAATGATGGTTTGTTCTGTAGACTATTGAAAAAATAAATAGCTTAAAAGGGTTAATAATTTTGACCTTAAAATGGGTTTTAAAAATTAAAAAGTGCTTTTATTCTAGCCAAAATAAAACAAATAAGACTTTCTCCAGAAGAAAAAAATATTATCAGACATACTGTGAAAATTTCCTTGTTCTGTTAAACATCCTTTGGGAAATATTTAAAAAAGAAAAAAAATTCAAAGGGGGTTCAATAATTCTGATTGCAACTGTGTATATATATATATATATATATATATAT
>CAIGQZ010001210.1:6833048-6849840 GCA_903798205.1 Danio tinwini
ATACACATATACTGTCTTTTAAACTGCCTTAATTATCTTTATATATATTTTAACTAATGTGTCAAAATAAGATGTCATCGACATATTTCAATAAAATGCTTCAAAAATTCATCAATACACTCAAACACACAAATTGACTACCCTTTCGCTATGTTGGTGGCTGTTTTTACCCATTGACCCCCTTTATAATGGCATTTTTTAGAGTGCAAAGCCATGACAGCATATAATCATGCATTTCTGATTGTTGCTGGTTTTCCCTGTAGGGAAGGTGTACAATTGGTCATTTTTACTGTTGATCATCAGTTTGCAGTGCAAAAAAAAAGCTTAGTTTCTGGCTAAAATTCTATGGTTATATGGAGTATAGTGTGTGTGTAAGAGAGACCTTTGTGCACTTGATATGTTTGAGAGAAATAAAAAATAAGCAGCTCAGCTGTCGGAACAGTCAACATAGTATGTGTGTTTATGCATGCTCACTATAATTTGTAGTTTTACTTCATAGAACTCTATATAAAAGTTGGAAGCTTTTTTGCACACGTCTATCTAAAGGGTTAATCCTGCCAACTGATGATCAACAGCAAGAATTTAAAGTTGGACCTCTTTCCAACAAGGACAAAATAAATAGGTAGAACTATTAATGTGGGCAACTGATCAAACTTGCTAAACTTTGACTTCTGAAAACAAGACCATATTTTTACTACAGAAAATACTTATTGATTTAAGAATATTTCGATATTTTGGCAAGAAATAATCTTCAAGCTTAAAGTATGAAAGGCATTTTATGCAGTGTGAGCCTTTAAACGTGCAGCACAAAGTGTGTGTGTTGCGTTGGACGGCGACTGATGAACAGGGGACACTTCGTCTCAACATGATCCACCAGCAGACGGAGAGACTGTTAACACGTCCCCGAGGTGCCATCAACGCCGTTCTGACAGTTCTCTAGTGATCCAGACACTTCTGAGAGAACAATTGAAAGCCTCTCTAACCCTCTCGTGTCTCTGCCTGCTCAAAAAAGCGCTCATGCAGAAACATCAAATCAAACAACAGAGACACGAGGAAAAGGAAAAACCAGAGTCTGATCGCTCCAGGGACAAGAGCTGTTCCGATAAAGCCAGCGGACGCTTTTTCTTCTGATCAAATATGAATGTCAGCCAGACGGAGAACTCGAGGAACAAAGTCTGGTTCCTTCCAGAGGCTCCCCATGTACAAATTTGCCACATGAATCTGCTTCAAAGTCTACAGAGATTGTTTTTTGGGGTGTCTTTAACAAACATTTACACATTCATTCATTTTCCTCTGGCTTAGTTACTTTTTTATCAGGGGTCGCCACAGTAGAATGAACCACCAACTATTCTAGCATATGTTTTACACAGCGGATGCCCTTTCAGCCACAACCGAGTACTGGAAAACCCATACGCTCTCACATTCACACACACATACACTAATTTTAGTTTAGGGTGCTTTCACACTTAGACTTTGTTCCGGAACCTGGCGCGTTTGCCCAGTTAGCGTAGTTCGTTTGGCATATGTGAACAGGCCAATCGCGCTCAGATCTGCGCCAAAGCAATCGCTCCGAGACCGCCTGAATGAGGTGGTCTCAGCTCGATTGAAATGAACTCTGGAGCGGATCGATTGTAGTGAGAAAGTGATACGATCCGAGCCCGGCTATATCACAGTGTTTTATGAATATGTAATAGGCATACGAAGAGAGAATTATGAGTAGGGTGGGAGGTCATTCCAGACATCCCAAGTCTCCCGGAAGTTCCAGGAGTCTCCCGCAATTGCACAGCGACTCCCGGATGCCCGAAAACGAGTGATAATCTTCTGGAAATTGCGCGTCTCCCTCCCGGTCCTCAAAATATGTTGCGCACCCTTCTCAACATCCCTCCCCACAGCATCCCTCCTCGCTCTTCAGACATGTTGCGCACCCTGTCAAACACCACCAATCCACCCCTGACAGCTGAGCGAAACTCTGACCAATGTGAGGACAGTTTACTCACACGTGCCATGTGAAAGCAAACCGCAGCAAGAACAAAGAGCAACACTGTAACAATTTTAATCCCTGTTTCGGAACAAATGAATCGATTCACTAGTGTGAAAGCACCCTCAGTTTATTTGTTTACAGGGTCAATGCACATTAATAAACATTACTGTAAAATGTGCCATAATTAGCCAAGAATGGCTATTTTTCATCTGTAGACCCCTTAGAGAGTGTTAAAAAAAAGAAGCACAGCATAATAATAAAGTACATTATCATATATAAAATACAATTAAAAAAGCAAAAAAACAAAAACAGATTGATGGCAGCAGAAAAGGACAAAAAAGCCAAAGACAAACAGTACAAGAATACAGTACGAATGCTGACAATGCTGATTTGCCAATAACCATTTTTTAACATGAAACTGAAAAGAAAGAAAAGCAAGTGATCTTCTTATTGTTGGTGGGATGGTGTTCCATTCCCTAGTGGCTTCAACTGAGAATACCGACTGGCTGAATTTACTTTTTTTGACAGGAATAATACAATCCCCTCTTTCACCACCTCTAGTAGTTTGGTGAGCAGTCGATCTAACTTTCACAAACTGATTTAGTGGTGAAGTCGGTTTATGTAGGGTCTTTAAACAAAAATGTTCATATTTAATAAAATTTTCCCAACTAAGCAGGTTATGTTTCTTTAATATTAAACAATGGTGAAATTGAACTGATTTTTTATCAAGGGTTTTTAGGGATTGTTTGTATAATGATTCAAGTGGCTTCAACGTAGTAATGCTAGCTTGGGACCAAGTGGTTAAACAATAAGTGATATGAGAGATAATCATGGAGTGATAATAGATTAGGGCAGCCTCGCAGGGCATCTGGTCAAGTATAAATCTAAAATTTGCTAAACTGAATCTGACCCGGTTACTAACCTTTTCAATGGCAATTTTGTTTACCCAATTCACCTATAGCACGTCTTTTGTACTGTGAGGGAAACCGGAGCACCTGTAGGAAACCCACACCAATACGGGGAGAACATGCAAACTCCACACAGAAATGCCAAATGGCCCAGCCGGGGCTTGAACATGCGACTTTCTTGCTGTGGGGCGACAGTGCTAACCACTGAGCCACCATGTCACCCGAAAGTAAAAAAATAATAGATAAATACAACAAGTTAACGATGAAAACAACATACTGACCTTCAGTTTTAATCTGAATTAGTCTAATCCACTTCAGTTGAACTATTTTCTGAAGAATTTACACTCACCGGCCACTTTATTGGGTACACCAGTCTAACTGCTCGTTAACTCAAATTTCTAATCAGCCAATCACATTGCAGCAACTCAATGCATTTAGGCATTGAGAAGGGTCAGAATTTGGCGTCAACAACATGAAAGCATGGATACATTCTGCCTCAATGGTTCAGGCTGGTGGTGGTGGTGTAATGGTGTGGGGGATATTTTCTTGGCACACTTTGGTCCCATTGGTACCAATTGAGCATCGTGCCTACCTGAGTATTGTTGCTGACCATGTCCTTCCCTTTATGACCACAGTGTACCCATCCTTTGATGGCTACTTCTAGCAGGATAACACGCCATGTCATAAAGCCTGAATCATTGCAGAATGGTTTCTTGAACATGACAGTCAGTTCAGTGCACTCAAATGGCCTCCAATCCTCAATCCAACAGAGCACCTTTGGGATGTGGTGAAACAGGAGATTGGCATCATGGATGTGCAGCCGACAAATCTGCAGCAACTGCATCATGCTATCATGTCAATTTGGAGCAAAATCTCTGAGGAATATTTCCAGTACCTTGTTGAATCTACTCCACGGAGGATTAAGGCAGTTCTGAAGGCAAAAATGGGTCTTACTCGGTACAAGGAAGGTGTACCTAATAAAGTGGCTGGTGAGAGTTTGTCTTTAAAATATTCTATAAAAGGTTGCCAGATTTTATAGAATTTGACTTCTTTCTTTTATTATAATATTCTGGAAATATTTTACTAAGTTTTTGTTTGGACCAATGTAAATGATGTATTACTTTAACTTATATGAGGCCATGCCTTTGACACATTAACTAGGCCCACATGGAATCTTCACGCTCAGAAATCTGTAGATCATTGAGTCTATTTATTTGCCCATCAATGCCCACTCAATGCCCATCATTGAGTCTATTTATTTACTTGTGTAAGTGTGTGTAAATGTATGCAGTTTTTTAATAAATGTCAGTATAATTATTGTGAAAATGATATTCGATTTGTTAACAGTGCAGTCTTTTAGTAGATATATAAGAAACTTGCTTTGTTTGGGTGGCATGGTGGCTCAGTGGTTAGCACTGTTGCCTCACAGCAAGAAGGTCACTGGTTTGAGTCCTGGCTGAACCAGTTGGCATTACTGTGTGGAGTCTGCATGTTCTCTCCGTGTTGGTGTGGGTTTCCTCTGGGTTCTCCGGTTTCCCCCACAGTTCAAACACATGCGCCAAACACGTCAATTAAGCTAAATTGGCCATTGTGTGTGTGAATGTGTATGGGTGTTTCCCAGTACTGGGTTGTGGCTGGAAGGGCATCTGTTGCATAATATATATGCTGGAATAATTAGCAGTTTATTCCGCTGTGGCGACCTCTGAAATAGAGACTAAGCTGAAGGAAAATGAATGAATGAATGACTTGCTTTGTTTACAAAATAAGTGGATCTAATTGGATTTGCATTACAAACATGAAATATACTGTAAGATAAGAAGGTATTATTTTTTATTTAATATATTAAGCTTTTAGTTACAGCACTCCCAAAATCATTCCTCATAAATCTGCAGATTTTTTTTATTTTTTAGATTCTGTGCAGAAATAGCAAAATATGTCCTCAGATTTTCTGTCCCTACACTCTCAGAAATAAAGCTAAGGGAGCTGTTGCTGGGGTGGTACCTTTCCAAAAGGTACAAATTTGTACCTAAAAGGTCCATATTAATACCTCAAGGGTACATATTGGTACCTAAAAAATACAAAAGTCTTAAAATTTGTAGGTACTAATATATACTTTTGAGGTACTAATATGGACCCTTCAAGTACAAATGTGTACCTTTTGAAAATGTACCACCCCAGCTCTCGTACCTTTATTTCTGAGAGTGTACCGATGACTTATGGATCTGTTCAAAGGCTGTCTCCCATTGGTCATCAGTAATTTCCAAACCTAAATCTTACTAAAGTCTACAGAGATTCTTTCAATAATGGCCTACAAAAGCTTTTAGTCAACAAAAAGCTTTGTCAAAGTCTTTACATAGACCTTGAGAAGTGGCAGATGCTGTGGTGGGAAACCCCCCCAGAAAAAAATTGTCTGCAAATTGTCTAAACGAGTTCTTTTCAAGGCATCGCTGAGAGCCGCGTCATTGAAATTGACAAAGTGATTGTCAACAGATCGATCTGCGTTTTGTACTGAGCGCAGGCCGCTCTCTGCTGTGGTGCAGGAAGAAAATGATTATGGTTCAAATGGTTTTGGAAGTGGATGGTGCTTAAGTGCTGGAGGCCAAAAATATATAGAAAAATAGCCTAAAAGAAGAACGATGTCTTTTTGTGATCTGCATATGTGGAAATCCATTAAAATCAGCATGAGACAGAAGTTAAGACTTTTTTACTTTTTATTGTAACGTACAGGGCAACACGGTGCCTCAGTGGTTAGCACTGTCACCTCACAGCAAGAATGTCACAGGTTTGAGTCTCGGCTGGGTCAGTTGGCATTTTTCTGTGGAGTTTGTATGTTCTTCCCTTGTTCACGTGGGTTTCCTCTGGGTGCTCCGGTTTCCCTCACAGTCTAAACACATCCGCTACAGGCAAATTACTGGTTTGTAAACATTCAGGTTGCGTGCGCAGCGAGGTTGCAGAAAAAAACTGGGAGCACTAGCATTTAAAGTACAGTGAGGGAATGACATCCTATGTAAAGTTTGTTGTTGTATTAGAGATATTTTATATTGAATACATATTATGTATATTATTTACATAATGCTTTCAGCATATTATAACAGCTTGTCACCCAGTGATAAGCACAGTTATTAGGCAAAATTAACAGTAAAGTGAGCGGCTTTCGTCTGACAGGTCCATTTGCGAGAGCACCCACCCAATTGATATTGGATAAGACGAAATGGCCAAGCATCCAGCCCGAAATATACAACTATCTCATTGAAACTCAAGTGTTTTTACAAGAGAGAAGTTAAAGGCCTACAAGTCTTTGGATGCCTCGATGTTGTTCTGTGTGGTCGTGTGCAAGAAATATTGTTTCCCGATTACCAGATTCAAAACTTTGTAGTGCTAAAAACTGAGGTTCTGCCTAGCCAGAGACAAGGAAAGAAGATGGAGCTGTACAAGGCCTGGGTAATCATCAACAAGCTAAACAACTGCATTCTGACAGTGAACTGCACCTGTACGGCCGGGTATGTGAACTTACATTTTTACATTTCATCCTCAGCATTCAGTGTCCGCAGTTTAATTAACTATATTTAACTGTTTTTGCTGAAATCATTGCTGCAATCAAAAATGAGTAATGTGTATGATTCAGCATAGCGTGAACTTACCTGATATAAACTGAGAACTGCAGAGTTGAGCATTTTTAATTAGGTCCTCACTCCATTCAGCTCCCTTTTAGCATTAAAAGCAGTGTGTACGGTAAAACTTAAGTTTTCTATTTTTGGACTTTCAAATTTGGCATCCTACCGCACAACACGACATGTTTGCTATTGCAACCGGTCTCTTTTAACAACCGGGAACCCGTGTGACGTATGTTGGTAATACCACTATTGACTGTTACACTTTTCACCATTCAAACAGATACGAGTGACATGTCTTGTGTATTCTAGAGTCTTTGCCTATATCAAAGAGCATAGAATCATCAAGAGGCGACACTCTGTTGCTATTTGGGAAACAGCCACAAGATGCCGCTAGTGTCACAGGATGACCATTTTGGAATGAAAATTTCAATAGAAAAACAGCACAGATAACTAACACTAGACAGAATGAATTACAGTATTGAGTTAAATATGGGTGAAAATGAGTACATCCCCTTTGAAAAGTAACATTTTAAAACAAAATCACAGTGAAAATAGACAATTTTCATAATGTTGACAAGACTAAGTTTAATAATTCTAAACTATCTGTTTCACATATAACATAAAAGGTTAACAAATTAACTTTTTTCAACTCAAATTAGGGTGAAGCAAAAATGAGTATATACAACAAAAACTACATTATCTGGTAGTTTGTATAGCCTCCATGATTTTTATTGACAGCATTAAAAATCATGAATAAAAATACATATAAAAATAAATAAATTTGGAGAAAGTAGCTTTTTAAATAAAAACTTTAACAGACAACACTGTAAAAACACTATGTACTCTTTTAATGTAATACTCCTACAAAAAGTACTGTTAATCTGTTATGAACATCCCATTTTGAAAGTCATGTTAATGTAACATGTCAGTATTAATATGTATTATGCCAGTGCGTAAACTATTGAATTAAAGTCATTTAAAGTAATTTCACCTAAAAGTGACAGTTTCAAGACAACAAGTATAGTTAATATATTACACATTAAGTCTTTAAAATTAACTATAGACCATTTTGAGGAATGTAAACAAATACAACGGTCCCAATGTACATCCTGTTTTACATTTTTTATTTCAGTAACTACTGAGAATCCCAAAAGTGCCACATATTGATAAATAATGTTATGAGAGCTGTTTTAACATGAAGTTATGCTTAAATTGCCTCTTGTTACAGTTATGAAATAGCTTGATAACAAGCAGGAAATGTTTATGGGCCAATGACATGACCACATTGAAATGGTCTATTAAAAGTGCTGATGATCACTAGTCTATGATTGTAAGTGTTGTATTGTCGTGTTTCAGGTTGTATCTCAGCTTTGATGTGCTTTTTAAATTAATAAATAAACACAAATCAGCTGCTTGCCATCGCGACAGAAATAAGATTCAATGGACGGCCGATCGTGTTCACTCCAGAATGGTGGAATCACTGGGTGCTGCTGTTGCAATGGAATGTTCTATTGAGTGTCGCCTCTTGGTAATTCCAGCCTGATCTCACGAGGAAACGTAAGTATTTTACGTTTTGTCAGTTTAGTAGCTAATTCGTACGAGTTCAGTCATTTTTATCATTCTCGGTGACTTTAATCAGGCAAAACTCACACATGAGCTGCCTAAATTCAAACAGCACATCACATGCCCCACCAGAGACAATAACATTTTGGATCATTGTTACACCACAATAAAAGATGCATATCGCTCCGTCGCCAGAGCAGCTCTAGGACTCTCCGACCACTGCCTGGTTCATCTTATACCAACTTACAGGCAAAAACTTAGAGAGGGACCAACGACACAGAGCAGGTCTTACAAGGCTGTTTTGAATGCTCTGATTGGAGTGTTTTTGAAGCTGCAGCCACCGACCTAGACGAATTCACAGAGACTGTAACATCATACATCAGTTTCTGTGAGGAGTTATGCATCCCTACCAGGACCTACTTATCATTTAACAATGATAAACCATGGTTTACACCAAAACTTAGACAGCTTCGTCATGAAAAAGAGGATGCCTACAGGAGCGGGGACAGGATTTTATACAATCAGGCCAGGAACACACTGACAAAGGAGATTGGTGTGGCCAAGAAAAGCTATGCCAAAAAGCTGCAAAACCAGTTTTCTGCCAACAACCCTGCATCAGTATGGAAAGGCCTGAAAGAAATCACAAATTATAAAACGCCATTCCCCGGTATCGACAGCAACAAACATCTTGCAAACGAGCTGAATATTTTCTATTGTAGATTTGACACCTCTGACCAGACACCTCACACCCACCCGGACCATCTCCCTACACAGCCATCAACACCTCCAGCCATCTCCCTCTCCCCCCCTGCACTTCAGATCAGTGAGGATAATGGACATCAGATCCTCAGTAAACAGCCATCAACACCTCCGGCCATCTCCTTCTCCACCCCGGCACTTCAGATCAGTGAGGATAATGGGCATTAGATCCTCAGTAAACAGCCATCAACACCTCCAGCCATCTCCTTCTCCACCCCGGCACTTCAGATCAGTGAGGATAATGTGCGTCAGATCTTCAGTAAACAGAGGAGACGAAAAGCACCATGTCCAGATGGTGTTTCACCAGCCAGTCTGAAAACTTGTGCGGACCAACTGGCTCCCATTTTCACACAGATCTTCAACAGATCACTGGAACAGCGCAAAGTTCCATCCTGCTTCAAATGCTCCACCATCATCCCAATTCCAAAGAAACCAAAGATCACAGGACTCGATGACTACAGACCTGTTGCCTTAACATCTGTGGCCATGAAGTCATTCGAAAGACTGGTGCTAGCTTATCTGAAGGACATCACTGGACCTTTGCTGGACCCCCTGCAGTTTGCCTATAGAGCAAACCGGTCTGTGGATGATGCAGTCAACATGGGACTACATTATATCCTAGAACATCTGGACAAACCAGGGAACTACGCTAGGATACTGTTTGTGGACTTCAGTTCTGCCTTTAACACCATCGTCCCATCACTGCTCAAGAACAAACTGACCCAGCTGTCTGTCCCTAGCTCTGTCTGTCAATGGATCACCAGCTTTCTGACAGATAGACAACAGCTTGTCAGAATGGGCAAAATCACATCCGACAGCCGTACCATCAGCACTGGTGCCCCCCAGGGATGTGTTCTCTCCCCACTGCTCTTCTCCCTGTACACAAACGACTGCACTGCAAAAGACCCCTCCATTAAGCTCTTGAAGTTTGCGGATGACACTACTGTTATCGGCCTCATCCAGAACGGTGACGAGTCTGCATACAGACAGGAGGTAGAGCGGCTGGCTTTATGGTGCAGATACAACAACCTGGAGCTGAACACGCTCAAAACAGTGGAGATGATAGTGGACTTTAGGAGAAACCCCCCTGCACTCCCCCCACTCACCATCATGAACAGCACTGTGGCTGCAGTAGAGTCATTCAGGTTCCTGGGCACCACCATCTCTCAGGATCTGAAGTGGGACATTCACATAGACTACATTGTAAGGAAAGCCCAGCAGAGACTGTACTTCCTTCGTCAGCTGAGGAAGTTCAACCTGCCACAGGAGCTGCTCGTACAGTTCTACTCAGCTGTCATCCAATCCATCCTCTTCACTTCAATCACCGTCTGGTTCAGCTCAGCTGCCAAAACCAACCTCTGTAGACTACAGCGAATAGTCCGGACTGCTGAATGAATCACTGGCACTACCCTTCCTACACTTCAAGAACTGTACTCTTCCAGAGTGAGTAAAAAGGCTCGTAAAATCACTCTGGACGGCTCACACCCAGCACACAACCTGTTCGAACTGTTACCGTCTGGTCGGCGCTACAGAGCACCAAGCACAAAAACAGCCAGACACAGGAAAAGTTTCTTTCCTCAGGCCATCTACCTCATGAACAGTTAAATATTCCCCTACTGTGCAATAAACGTGCAATACTTTCTCATACGCACTTGTACACAGCACCTTATAACCTGTATATTTACAACATATCTGTACATACAATTCAACATCCAGATCTTTTTGACTGACTGCATCTCTGTTTAATGTTTATTGCCTTTTCTTTCTTGTATTTAATTTTGTGTTGTCACTCGTCACTTTATGTACACTGAAAGCTTCTGTTGCCAAAACAAATTCCCTGTGTGTGTGAAGCACACTTGGCAATAAAACTGATTCTGATTATATCCTAATATTGCTCCAAGCGTAACTAAATAATGTTGCATTTAACTATAAAACACCACCTTATACATCTCTTACAGAGTCTCGTACAGTGTGCCAGAAAATGACACTGCAGAAATGGCTTTATTGGTGTTGAATGTTGGCAGACGGCTGAATTGCTGCAGCTTAGACCGCCTGCTGTTGAACCCTCAGACAACTGGGATCATTTTCCAATCATTCCCGGCCCCCAAATCCATCAGCACATTTCAGTATGGATGTCTCCGGTCCCCCTGCGGGCTGTTCAAGTGTCCTGGAAGGCTCCGCGGCTGCAGCACCATAACTACTGCCTGCTGGATACACAATAACCCTGTCTATCTCTCAGCAGAAAGCTCCCTCAGATCCACATTTTACAGAATTGGGACGGAAATGCAGATCTGCGCCTCGTTTTGTTCCATTAATGTTTACTTAAAGGGATAGTTCACACAAAAAAATGACATTTCTGTTATCCATTTACTTCTTTGAATTATTATGTGATTATTAGGTCATTCTGTTAAACACAAAATAAGATATTTGGAAAAATGTTGGGAAACCTGTAACCGTTGGCTTCCATAGTATTTGTTTTTCCTACTATGGGAGTCAGTGGTTTCAAGTTTTAAGTTTTCTTTAAAGTATATTCTGTTTTGTTCAACAAAATAAAGAAACTCGTAAAGGTTTGGAACCACTTGAGAAAGAGTAAATAAAGAGTTAATTTTTATTTTTGCGTGATCTATCCTTTTAATAGAAAAATGTAGATGGTATGATGCCCACACACAACAACCTCAAAACATTAGGCAATTCTGAGATTGCCTCACACAGGTAAGTGGGCTTGACAAACCACCTGTAGAAAGCACACTTTTTCATCTCTCCGCATTCAGTTAAAAAAAAAGTCCAACCCGGTACTAGTAAGGTGACCGGCCACTTTATTAGGTACTCCTTACTAGTACCAGGTTGGACTTCCTTTTGCCTTCAGAACTGGCTTAATCAATCGTGGCATAGATTCAACAAGGTACTGGAAATATTCCTCAGATATTTTGCTCCATATTGACATCACGCAGTTGCAGCAGATTTGTTGGCTGCACATCCATGATGTAAATCTCCCATTCCACCACATCCCAAAGGTGCTCTATTGGATTGAGATATGGTGACTGTGGAGGCCATTTGAGTACAGTGAACTCATTGTCATGTTCAAGAAACCAGTCTGAGATGATTTGTGCTTTATGACATGGCGCGTTATCCTGCTGGAAGTAGGTAGCCATAAGAGGTTGGGTACACTGTGGTCATAAAGGGATCGACATGGTCAGCAACAATACTCAGGTAGGGTGTGGCATTGACACAATGCTTAATTGGTGCTAATATGCCCAAAGTGTGCCAAGAAAATATCCCCCACACCATTACACCACCACTACCAGCCTGAACCGTTGATACAAGACAGGATGGATCCATGCTTTCATGTTGTTGATGCCTAATTTTATATTGTTGATGTCCTACCATCTGAATGTTGGTAGGGCATCACCGTCTGGTTCGGCTCAGCTGCCAAAACCGACCTCTGTAGACTACAGCGAATAGTCCGGACTGCTGAACGAATCACTGGCACTACCCTTCCTACACTTCAAGAACTGTACTCTTCCAGAGTGAGTAAAAGGGCTCGTAAAATCACTCTGGACACCTTGCACGCAGCACACTTCCTGTTTTAACTGTTACCACCTGGCAGTGTTGCCAGATTGGGCGGTTTTGGATCCGAGTGTGCGGGTAAAAAATAACATAGGCGTAAAGGCACACCCGCCTGCCCGCAGAGCACCAAGCACAAAAACAGCCAAACACAGGAAAATTTCCTTTCCTCAGGCCATCTATCTCATGAACAGTTAAATATTCCCCTACTGTACAATAAACGTGCAATACTTTCTCACACGCATTTATACACAGCACCTTATAACTTGTATATTTATAACATATCTGTACATACAATTCAACATCCAGATCTTTTTTTACTAACTGCATCTCTGTTTAATGTTTATCGTCTTTTTTCATATTTATTTCGTCTTGTCACTTTATGTACACTGGAAGCTTCTGTAGCCAAAACAAATTCCTTGTGTGTGTGAAGCACACTTGGCAATAAAAACTGATTCTGATTCTGATGTTGCAGCAGAAATCGACTCATCAGACAGATGTCTGTCCCACCCTAGCAGCACCTGTGCCTTTCCTCCTCTTCTGACCACCTAGTCATGACGTTGTCATATTCTGTCTTGTCATTTATATGCAGATGTTTGATTAGGTTTGTGGTATTATCACACTCACTGTTTTGTTACACGTGTCACAAACCGCATCAGTTTATGGTTTATGGAAGTGAAGTAGCTCCACACATACCTTGCTTGCGGTCACCCATATCCAATGACAGAGTGATTAAACAACATTTGCCAGTGGACTGAGTGGCTACTGGCTAGCTAGCGTGCTCTGCAGTTGTACAGTGCCCTATTACGCACATGACTTGGTAGGCGGAAGAACAAGTAGTTCCGACTAAGTTGGCATTATTCAGATAAACTAGGGTAATTGTGGTTACTTTACACTGTATTTCTATTTCAATAATTCACTAAAATAAATATTCGCTCCAAATTATTGAAATATCGATATGTTGATAAGATTCTAGAACATACAAAGCTGGTATCGGAGATATAGATATTTTAGTATCGATCCGCACATCACAAAGCGGCGCCTTGCTCATCAGCAGCAAAGTCATTTGTTAAGAGATACACGAGAGATGAAAAATTGATAATAAAAAGTGCAAGAATTTAAAAAAGCGGAATAAAACCAGCGGCTTCGAGAGTACAACAACATATGAAGTCGATGAAACGGCCGGTAAGTTAACATGAAGCTAGTTAGGAGCAGTGCAAAACAACAATGTCTGCAAACCACGGTTTATGTACCGAACGTTTTCTTGTACTGTATCTTCAGCAGCAGCAGCCTCTTGTCCAGTTTGCTGCTAACAATGAAGAGCCAGGCCCTGTAACTTTACCAAGCACCAGTCATAAGCCCAACACACTAGAATGAATTGTCACTGAGTGAATATAATGAGTTCAAATAATTAATATTAATGAATATTACACCTGCTGAATGAAAAATGAGACAATTAATGAAATCAGCTCATTCACTACATTAATAAATCCGATTTTACTTGATCAGAAAGCTAAAAAGGTGAAAAAACATGAAGCCATCATTAGAAAGTAATACTGTGGTTAAAGTCTGGCAGATAACAGTGCAATACTTGGTTTATTCTTTATTTGTGTTTAAGAATCTGTGAACAAAATTGCACAGAATATATATTCAGATATTGCAGAAAAAGGACATAGTGATGTTTTTAGGAACAGTGTTGGAGATTTAGCTCCCCTTTAATGTTCTCATATTTGTGAAAAATATTTGAAGTTATAAAGCAGCTCTTTCCTTAAAAAAGATGTGATGGTGTCATTAGAAAATTCAATACGTTTAATTTTAATCATATAGCTTAATATATATTTGTACTGATTTGATATTTTTTTAATTTCAATTTTTGATATTTATGAGCACTAGTTCTTAAAGAAAATAGATTCTGATATTGGTAAACATAGTGTTAACTATTGAAGTAAATCAGTAAAGTACTAAATTGAAAATTATGTTATTTTAATATAGTTAGTCGTGCACTGAAGTGGGCCGATCTAAAGGCCCGTGCACACCGAGATGTTTTTTGCTCGCGTTTTCAGTTGACGTTTAACACCTTGTGACTAAATAAAGGGCATCAATGTAATTGTGCACACCAACAGGCAAAACGCCAGGCGCAAAAGTGCATTTTTAAAAAAACGCCACATGCTCCACCAATCAGATTGGCACTTTTGTTCACGTGCACGGAGCTGCTGAAGTTACAGTAAACAGCACTTGGAGGCGCTCAAGCGCAACACTGTCAATGCAAGCGCACATTGAAGAAGATGCCCAGAGGCATGATGAACGTGGAGCTGCTTATTGCACTGGTGAACAATAATCATTTCTTCATCGCTAGAGCTGAAGCTGCTGCTAGAACCATCCATAACAACAAGCGTGTCAACTTTGTATTCTTTCTCTGTGTTACAAGCGGATGTCAGGAGCTTAAAGTTGTGTAGCGCCATCTAACGTCAAGGAGTGATTTTGCATACTCTTCTGCTCGACGCCTGTGAAAATCGCTTGAATTTGAATCCGGAAAAACTTCTTGGAAAACGCTGACGATAAACGCAAACGAAAAGCATGAAAAGCACGAAAGCACGATAAGCGGTGTGTACAAGCCTGAAGGCTTGAAACTCTAGGGCTGAAAAGGAGTCCCATTCCGGCTCTGTGTGCCAATGTTTGGCACGTTTTCCACTGAGTGGTACGGCATGGTTCAGTACGATTTTATGGCTGTTTCCACTGTCAAAAGGCGTACCGAACCTTACCATACCGTACCCCTTTTTTGGCACCCCTTCGAAAGGGTACCAAACACAAGAAAGGGTACCAAAAGGCAGAGCTAGACGCGCAGCTGAACGCTATTGGTTTACAGAGATATGTCAAGAGCTCACGCAACAAGCCAGAATGAAAACAAAGAAGCCGCCATGTTTTAATACACAGCCGAGAGATCACAGCATAATTATATATACATATAATAACGAGCCCTGTTCGGCCCAGGCTCAAACGAACCTTGTCGTTGTCTTGATGAACAGCCACAAAGCCAAAAAGAAGAGCAGATTTTACCCTGTGTCCCGTAGTCTGAAGCGCGATCGGTTTCGATTTCTTGCTTGCGCTCGCCGCATATATATGTATGTGTTCATATATGTTGCATTTATTTATTTATTTTATATATTTGCAGACGTTACTGTAGGCTATTTTGCACTGTCATTGATCTGCAGTTATAATCAACTCATGTTCATAGTAAAGTTAGTAATAAACATTTATACAGAAGTATTTATGTGTATAAAGCATCTGTTTTGTGAGAAGTGCTTCTTATATGATATGTGAGCGACCCGCACAGCTTTACTGTAGACGTTTTCGCCATTACTGATCTAAAGGCATCTGCAAATATCTTGTTCATACATCAGTTTTAAATGATAACCGATGCCAGTTTAATAAACAGGTAACCTGCCTCTTACAAAGCGCACAAAATTTCACAGACCTGCGGTCACATATTTTACCTGAAATGTATTTAACGATTAAAAGCGTATTTTCAATAATTTATTCGTAGTTTGATGTAATTATCAATAGTTAAGTTGTGTTTTTATTGTAAATGAGCAATTCCAGGATTATGGATGTGACGTTTGCAGTAAAAACTCAAAACATAAATTCACATAGAAAGTATACGTTAACATTATATTGTTTATATTTTTCAAAACAGCTAACTATAGAGTTATGGGAGCAGAAAAATATCAATCTGTAAACTTTTTTTATATTTTAAATAAGGAAAATAAACATGTGTTATGGATGTGACAAAAAAGTCTGTGTTTTTCAGTATACACCATACTTTGTAGAAATTCTGTGAATTAAACTGCACAACCCAAAAGATGTTAATTAACAGTGCATGAGTCGGCTTATTATACTGTAGAACAAACATGATTGATTTTATTTTATTTGACATTTTTGTATTGATGAGGGAAAAGCTTTGTTATGGATGTGACATCTCTTCGTTATGGATGTGACAGATGGGAAATTGCCACTAGTGTGACTTCGGTAAATCAAATATAATAGTTTGAAAACATTGACAAAGACATTTTTGAGTATTTTTAAAGTACTGTAAAATACTTGCTTACACAAAAAATATAGAAACGGTTTCTCTAATTTGGTGAAAACTTAATTTTTTTTTCATAGCAAGGTTGACATTTGCATGGAATTGCTCAATTATCGTGATCTTTTGATATAACACAAAAAAATTGCGTTTACCTTCATATTTCATAAACAGGCTATTGCTGACATTTTTTAAAAGATAAACATTATTTTAATTTACGTTTATAATACGGTTATGCAAATTGGTGAATTGAATAATTTCGTAAGTAATCTGATACATTTAAATGAGCTATTTAACTATAATATATATATATATATATATA
>CAIGQZ010001210.1:6854840-6911592 GCA_903798205.1 Danio tinwini
AAATATAATTGTAGAGCAATGCATGTTCTGTTGTCAGTAATATTTAACTTTAATAGGTGGAACTGTCCGAGATATGAACAAAAGCAAGTGATGCATCATAGTTTGATTTAAAAAATCTTGAATAGTTATAAAAATCCTTATAATCTTTAAAATAATTCATAAAAATAATAAAAATAATTAGTAAAAAAATTTTGAACGATATTAATGATATAACATAGTTCCAGAAATTTCTTTCTTCTCTGTTTATCCGTCTGACTTTACGGTGGGTTTATTTTGATCGTCCCCTGTCGTTTTAAAGAGCCTTGTCTGTTTTGTGAGGTGCACACAGTCAGCGTAGGTGCGCGATGCGGTGCCAGGCGAAAGTATAAAGCAGCCTTAAGATGTTTGATGTTTTTTTCCTGTAGTTCAATGATGCATCTAACCTGACGTCAGTACTGTTCAATTTAAATACATTTCTTTTGCCATTAATTTTGTGATTTTTGCATTTTCTCTTTGTGTATGCCTGCTATTGATATTGTGATATAGGTCTTAAATTTAATACTTAATGGTCTTAAAAAGTCTTAAATTTGACATCATGATATCTGCAGAAACCCTGTATATATTTAACAAACTATATTATAATATGCAGTTTACTAAAAATATGTAGGCTATTTAACCATTAGTGTAAACTTTTTTGAAGTATGTTGAAAACTAGTAGCCAATGACTTTCAGTGTTGCCAACTAGTTTCAGCGAAAAGGCGCTAAGCTTTGCCAGAAACATACCTGTCAACATTGGAATGTGAAAATAAGGGATGCCTCTACACCACCCCCCCCCCCCCCTCCCAAAAAAAAAAAAGTTTAACCGGTCAGTAATAAATTTTTATTATTATTATTTAGAAATGATAGAATAAATAGTTTACATAAGAAAAGCGGCAAATAAATTAGCAAACAAAAAATAATTGCTATTATAAAGAAATTGAATTATCAAATCAAATAAGCTTTTCTTCACTGTATAATAACAGTTCTGTCACTTTAAAAATGTTATATTGTTAATATCAATAGAAATGCGTTAACATGTCTGTAAAATGGATATTTTAATTTAAAATGAATAAGTGGTTTCCTGTGACTCAAGTGTGTTCAGGGAACATTGAACACACCCTCCGTTTTTGGTGTAATCATAAGTGTGTGATGTCTGAGAAGCATTACTTTGCAGCATTGCAGCATCTACAGACAAATAATAAACATTTACTTCTGGAAAAAACAACTCTTTAAACCTGAGCGTAGCACTCAACTAATGAGCTGATACGATTAGAGAAACAAATCAAATGTGCCTAAAATTGGCCTCCAGGAAGAGAGTCAAAAACACTGGCTTACTAAATAAACAATCTGAAAATATAACGCCAACACAAACCACATCAGATGTTTTTTTTTTTTTTTGGCATGATCCTTGGCTTAGACACAGTCACAGCCGTTTGCCCTTAGCGACAGCAAGACTCAAAATACCTGAAACCAATTTGGAAACCACATCACTTTCGCTGTCGCCGTGAGCCATAAATGTTGCCTTATCTTACAGCGAAACACTCTTATTTTGCGTCTCTTTTCCTGACATGCACCCCCGCAGCCAGTTGAAACTTAATTAAAAAGGCTGATTGCAATTTGCATATTAATGGCAGAGCAAGACTACACAAATAAAACAAAAAACGAAAAGAAAGAATCAAATCAAAAAGAAGTGTCTGTGCAAACGCTGACAGTGCAATTCTGGCTGCAGAAAGAGAGATGGCAAGTTGGACAGAAAAGCACAGAAGCATTTTTTACTATGCAACTTTTTTTTTGAGGATGTACAAAGGATTGTTCAGCTGCTTATGTGAGTCTTTAAGATTTAAGACTTGTAAAATGCACATTTGCACATAAAAAAGGAGGCACCACACCTTTTTAACATTAATGATCAGAACTGGAATCAGACTGGAGAAATTATTCAAATTCATTCATTCATTCATTTTCTTTTCGGGTTAGTCTCTTTATTAATCTGGGGTCGCCACAGAGGAATGAACCACCAACTTATCCAGCATATGTTTTACACAGCGGATGCCCTTCCAGCCGCAACCCATTTTTATTTTAGCACAATTGCACATAAGAGTGGATTTTGAGGAGATATTCCAGATGTATTTATCCTTTTTTTTATTGCAACACAATTAACATTGATATACCTTAATACATACAAGCACACCAAATATATAATGCCAGTTTTGCAATTTCCATATTCATTAATAGAGTATTTGCTTGTGTTAAAAAATGCTAAAAACCTGTCTTCAGCAGATTTTATTGAATATCTAATTAGCATTGCACACAAGAACAGAAAGAATGAGGAAAACAGTGATGCATTATGAATTAACTTCTCCTCCAATCCCAAATGATAATAAAAGGTGACCACAGTTTCACATAAGATCTAATGGGACAATCGTAAATTCTGAGTGAAATGCTTTCAGTGAGTTATAATGTCTAAGAAATGTATTTTTTTTGTTCTCAGGCCAGTTCCTGAATCCTGACACTGAAGGAAGTGTCATTATTTTGGAAGGAAAAGGGCAACAGGTAAGTTTTGATAATATAATCTAATGCAAGGGTTTGGGTCATTTTGAAACTTTTCATCTGGTTTAAAGTTAGTTTGATAACAATAGCTGGTTATCAAGGCTTGACCCAATTGTTGTATTTAGACCTGAGAGGAAATTTGGCATTTTAAGGGCACCTATTATGCCCCTTTTTACAAGATGTAAAATATGTCTCTGATGTCCCTAGAGTGTGTGTATGTGAAGTTTCAGCTAATTTTAGACTAGTGGTTCTCAAAGTGGGGGTTGTGAGACAATAGGAGGGGGGTTGCTTGGTGATTTCCAAAAATCTCATATATGTTAAACTATTAGAATTACCATATTTCATCCATAACCTACAGAAGGGAATAGTTTTTAGCGTATAATATACTTAATATATATAGTATATATAAATCATATTAAATAGTTACATAAAAAAACGTGCAAACACAAAGCTTTTAGCCTTTAATTTTTTTTCCATTGCATTGTTAGCCCTGTGGTTATTACGCTAGATTAAAGTCACAGCAGTAGTGTTAGTTGCAGCAGAATAAACTTATGGCACAATGTTAAACTTTGACACCTTTATGGCACTCAAATATATATATATATATAAATAAAGCCCACGACTAAACAGGGAATATGATCTCCAAGTGGCGGTCTACACAATTATACCAAGAATAGTCTTGTGCTGTAAACATTGTGCTGACCAATCTCATTAAGTGATGTTAATATTAAATAAAACATGAATAGTGATTATAAAAAAGTATATGGTTGTAAAACTGTTGCACCTTTTTTTTTTGGTCAATAAATATGTTATATAGTTCTATATGTTATATAGTTCTTATATAGCTCCTGTTGGTGTCTTTGCACCGTTGTGTGCAATGTTTGTATGTTCATAACCACCTCCAAGCATAGTGGGGGTCACGAATCACTGGAGTTGTTATTTCGGGGGTCGCGGACTGAAAAGTTTGGGAACTCCTGGTTTAGACCACAACTGATTTTTAAACTCTTAGGCTTTGATCCAAATTGTGCCATTTTTGTGACTTGCTTTAAATTGAAGTGAGATTGTGCTCTTTTCAATAGAGGGCGGAGCTACAAACCCCTGTGTGTCAGCATAGTGGCAGATTTAAAACAGGACTAACTTCTGTGAAAAACCGAAAATGTCAAAAGAAGTGTCTCAGAAGAAGGTCATTTATCGAGACTACAGTGCTCATTTATGCATCCTAAAACTGCCTTAGTCGCTGACTCTAATAGGCTACTGTGTTCACACCAGACATGGAACATTTTGAGTTTACTTACTTCATTTGCATGTCAAAATCACTTTACAATAGATGTGGATTCACATCATGGGCGTGGCTTCTGTTTGCCCGGTGACTTTAGCTTTGTTGCTAAATGGCTAACATGGATTTTATTGAGATAGTAGCTGTGCTTTATGTGCTTTAGGAAGGCTAAAAAACAGTAAAGATTCAGTCGGCGCCGTGTCTGAGTCCACTAGATCCTTTTAGAGGTGCACCCAGCTCTGTGAGCTCATCAACTCCTCCAGAAATTATATTTCTGGATGATGGAGGCTTTCAGTGATGCTTCAGACTGAGCCAAGCCCAGTTTGATGAAATGTTGTTAGGTGTCGACAAGAGGATTTCTCCTCGGGACACCCAACAACAAGCATTGTCATAATCAGTCCCCTACATTTTTTTTCGCAATGTTTGCTGAAGTTCAGATTTTCCAACTCGAGATTCAAATCGAATTTCCAAATCACATCATTCACGTCGCCTCATTCACGTCTGTGCATTGACTTAACATGTATATCACTTGCGCTTGACGCTTCATCCGCATCTGGTGTGAACGCAGCATAATGGCGGTTGGCTGCTTCTCTGACTGTTTTTATCAATGGAATTAATACATTTTTACTAATCTAAGCTGCTTCATTTCACAAACTTTTGCCATTATTAGTGCTGTGTAAGCATTATCTATATAAGTTTTACATGGAACTAAAAATAGATTGTTGCATGTTTTATGATATGCTGTAATAAATTTAAATGTGCATTGCTTTTCTTATTATTTACCACATATACATAGACATTACAGAAAACATTAGGCCATGAAAATTTACTTAAATGTCCTGGAAAAGTCATGGAATTTAAGTAGTAAAAATGTTTATAAACCCTGAATATTAGAGGTGTGAACCTACACTGGTCTCACGATTCGGTTCGGTTACGATTATCATGCCATTGATTCGGTTCAATTCAATATCTCGGTGCATCAAGGTGCATTGACGATGCTTTCCATACACAGTTTTATATTTTCTTCACAGCACAACAATTCTTGTATTAAAATGTATAACTATATTTATATTTATATACTATTTGTAAAAAAAAATGTCATTTAATACAAACAGTAAGATATATACACTGTACCTTTAAAAAGCACGAGCATTTATAGCAAACAAACAAATATAAATATCCCGCTCTCTCTGAGCCTTGTATTGGTCACGCGCTTAACAGAAAGGGATGCGATTGGCGCTGGCGCTCTTCACAGATGAGTGACACTGATAAACTTCAGCGGCGATCACAGCTGATTCATAATAGACGCGGTGGAGAAGACTGCAGACACGCGCTCGTGTCTGTATCTAGAAGTATCGCTGTAACAACCAAGAGAAGAGGAAAAGTCACGCCCAGCAGGTCAAATGGGCAACAGTGAAAAAGAAAGAGAGAGAAATGGAGTTTACTTTCATTCTCTCAATCGCAGTGAAATAGGGGCTTCTGCTGTTAGTGTCAGTGAAAGACTGTCCAGCAAATACACACGCAATGAAATTGTGCAGAGTTTCTGTTTTTTTAAGTAGTTGGAGTGTTTTAAATACTCATGCTCGCCTCCATCGCCATAGTAAGCTACCACAACATAGCGCATATGAGATGAATGACGTCAGTGCATAATAACCAGTTATGATTATTACTGATCCGATACCGAATTGTCCGCGTCTGCAATGCGGTGCACCGAAGAAACAATTAACTTTGACACCCCTACTGAATATGGACCAAAATCTCTGAGGAATATTTCCAGTACCTTGTTGAATCTATGCCAAGAAGGATTAAGGCAGTTTCGAAGACAAAAAGGGGTCCAACCCGATACTAGTAAGGTGTGCCTAATGAAGTGGTCGGTGAGTGTATATAGATAATTAGACATGTATTTAAGAAGAACTGAGCGACAAGGTAACAACTCTGGTAAGTAGACATTTGCTTGCATTGTTGAGTGTACAGGGCCAAGATTAACATGAGATGTATAACACTAAACACTTGTTATATATGCATGAAACATATACTGGACCTCTCAGTGAAGGGAAACATCCTAAGATTGTCAAATTCACGTGTTAAGTGCGTCAAACGTGCAAAAGTCTCAACTCGCGCTGCTTCATTCGCGCGAATCGTGTCATTCGCGCCGCCTCATTCACGTCTTTGCATTGACTTAACATGTAAATCACTACATGATTGACGTTTTATCCGCGTCAGGTGTGAATGCAGCATAATGGAGGTTGGCTGCTTCTCACTCAGGGCTGTCTATGCTATTGAGGGAGAGATCGTCACTAATGGGCAGGGCTTTTCCCCTCTGATGACATGTACGAAGGGAGAATGTCAATCAAAATGTTTCTGCAGACTGTTATTATGAAGGGTGATAATAAAACATGGAATTAATACATTTTTACTATTATAAGCTGCTTATATTCACATACTTTTGCCACACAACTGTGTTTAAACCCTTTATAAAAGTTTTTTTGCATTACAGTTTCTCTTTAAAGAGAACAAACATAAAAGGAGTTGGGCTTTGAAATGATGTTTTGATGATACATGGATCAATTTTGATTACACATTAACAGTGTGAGGTTTGAATTAACCATGCTGATTGTGTTTTCACATTTCGACTTTCAGATAATTAGTTTTGTCTGCTTTTATTTTTGTGATCGATTGTATTGTTCCTTTCAAAAGCGTCGTCAGGAAATGTGTTTTAGCTTCTTCTGTCATATATCATCCCGTTATATCAGTGTACAAAAGATTCATCCTCCGTTCCTTCATGTTTAAAATTCACTTGAGCTTCAAAAGCAAAACCACATCTGATTATTTATACTTGGGCCCCAATTATGAATTTATCATGGCGTAATGTATATTTAAATTGATCATATTAAGCCACAGTTCTTTTCAACTTATGATAATTGACTGCCCCAACAATGAACCCAATTTCTTTCTTTTCAAACCTCCATATGCATTATCACACGCAAAAAGCCTTAAATTGGTTATAAAATGATGTCTGAAGGTGAAAAGTGTCAGGCACTTCTCAGGCTGTGAGAGCTGATTCTGTGGAAGAGTATTCGGATGTTTCCAATGATTCTTCATTATGTGATTATTGGTTTTACTGCAAGTTACCCAAATAGCAGGGGACATTTTAAAAAGCTAAAGAAGAATTTTTTTTTATTATTCTCCTAAAGTGTGCAGTGAACATGTCAAACTGTATATACACTCACCGGCCACTTTATTAGGTACACCTGTCCAACTGCTTGTTAATGCAAATTTCTAATCAGCCAATCACATGGCATCAGCCCAATGCATTTAGGCATGTAGACATGGTCAAGGCGATCTGCTGCAGTTCAAACTGAGTATCAGAATGGGGAAGAAAGGTGATTTAATGACTTTAAAGGGTTGTGCACTTTTTTTTACGTTTGTGTTTAAGAACACTATTGGTTGGGTTTAGGGAAGGGTTTAGGTCAGTTCACTAGTCTGATCTGTATGACTAACAGTAACTTCTCGTGGAAGTGTATAAGAAGGTTGTGTATCTGAAACAGCAAAACGTACCCTAAGTAACGCATTTTAGATTCTCAAAATAATAGACTGCACTCATTATTGTATTTGTCATCTGAAACATGCAACAAAGTGAAGTTTCACAAACTAATTTCGAGAGGAGCACGTGATATGATTGAACGCAGCTGGTCTGTCATCTGTAATCATTAGTAAGCCAATCAGATCATTCCAAACTCACTATAAATAGCCCGACTAGCATAACTCCCTCATCTTCGTTTTTTGAAGAATCCCCCTATCCACCCCATCTCCCCTCCTTTCTTTCTTTATCAGGGGGAGCTCTCGAGAACTTCCTGATCTTGTACCCCCTCACATGCTTATTCACCAGGCAGGAGCCCTGGGCTCAATTATCTCCAAGGTCAGGGTTCTCTCCTGGGACAGCATGTCAAACCTGCTATTATTATCAAGCAATATCGAAGTGTGAACTCTTAAAAAGTTCACGGAGCACTGTAATTTATGTTTCACAAATATGTAGATCTAAATGCATTTGCAAAGTGAAATTCAATTCAATCTCCTATTACTGATATGAATTGCCAGTTTTGTCACTGCTGGGACAACTTGTTCTGTCCCAAAACAGCAAGTCAACAGCCCAACTTTTGTTCCTTTTCACATAAATGATATTTACAGGAACATGTAAAAAAATAATAATAATTAAGCAGTATTTTATGCTGGTTTTGCACAACTAATAAACACCACAAAAATCAAATTTATTTACCTCACTTGTCTAAATCCATATGGACACCTTTTTCCTGGTCGCTCACTTAGTACGATATTGTACTTGTGATGCAGAGCGCTCATATTCAAGTCTGGTTAAGCACGCGTCCTTAAAATAAAATAAAGCAATGTAAAATCGAGGCAAAACTATGTGGTTGCAGTGCAGTTTTCTCTTAAGTTTGCTTTCTAAAACACTATTGGCTGGGTTTAGGGAAGGATTTAGGTTAGTATTTTACTAGTCAGGTGATCTGTACGACAAGCGCTGACTTCTCATGGATGTGTACATGAAGGACATGTATTTGAAACGTATACAAAACGCACCCTAAGTAACACATTTAAGATTTACAAAAATGTAGATAGCGCCCTCTAGTGGATTTGCCATCAGAAATGTGCAACGAAAGGTACAAGGAGGAACGTGTTTTGCGTTTTTACAAATATGTAGGTTGAAACGCGCATTTCCGAAGTGCTAATAATTCAATCTCCTCTTACTGATATGAAATGTCAGTTTTGGCACTGCTGGACAACTTGTTCATTCCCAAAACAGCAAGTCAACAGCCCAACTTTTGTTCATTTTCACATAAATGATATTTACAGGGACATATTATTAATAAATAAAGCTTTAATTTTATGCAGTTTTTGCACAACATCCAATAAATAACACAAACTTTAACGCTTTCTATGTTTGCAATCAAGTATATTTGCCTCACCTGTCTATACCTATATGGACAACTTTTCTGGTGTAGTCCAATTGCTCTGTAGCTCACTTAGTACGATATTGTACTTGTGATGCAGAGCGCTCGTATTCAAGTCTGGTTAAGCACGCGTTCTTAAAAGAAAATAAAGCAATGTAAAATTAAGGTAAAACTATGTTGTTGCAGTGCACTTTTCTCCTAAGTTTGCTTTCTAAAACACTATTGGCTGGGTTTAGGGAAGTGTTTAGGTTAGTATTTTACTAGTCAGATGATCTGTACGACAAGCGCTGACTTCTCACGGACGTGTACATGAAGGACATGTATTTGAAACGTATACAAAACGTACCCTAAGTAACACATTTAAGATTTACAAAAATGTAGATAGCGCCCTCTAGTGGATTTGCCATCAGAAATTTGCAACGAAAGGTACAAGGTGGAACGTGTTTTACGTTTCGCAAATATGTAGATTGAAACACGCATTTCTGAAGTGCTAATAATTCAATCTCCTGTTACTGATATGACTTGCCAGTTTTGGCACTGCTGGATGAATTGTTCTGTACCAAAACAAGTCAACAGCCCAACTTTTGTTGTTTTTCACATTAATGATATGTACAGGGATATATTAGTAATGAATAAAGTATTGTTTTATGCATGTTTTACGCAATACGAAATCAAGTATATATGCCTTACCTGTCTATATCAATATAGACAACTGTTTTTTAGTGTGGTCAGTTTGCTCGGTAGCTCACTTTGTACGATATTGTACTTGTGATGCAAAGCAGTCTGGTTCAAGTCTGGTGAAGCACACTTCCTTAACAGAAATAGAATCAATGTAAAATCAAGGTAAAATTATGTAGTCACGGTGCACTTTTCTATTAAGTTTGCTTTCTAAAACACTATTGGTTGGGTTTAGAGAAGGGTTTAGGTCAGTGATTTGCTGGTCAGGTGATCTGTAAGACAAACTCCGCCTCCTTCTGGACGTGTACAAAAAGGTTGTGTATCTGAAACGTACACAAACGTACCCTAAGTAACACATTTCATGATTTGCAAAAATTTAGACATCGCCCACTAGTGGATTTGTCATTTGAAACGTGCAACAAAATGTTCATAGAGAAATGTGTTTTACGTTTCACAAAATATATAGGTTGATGCATGCATTTCCAATGAGCCTGGGTTAAAAAAGCCACATTTTGAGGGTCAAAGTTAAAATCTGAAACAAATGAGCACCGCCTATGAGATTACCTGATTGGCAGATGCTTCAATCTCCAATTGCTGATATGAAATGTCAGTTTTGACACTGCTGGGACGACTTGTTCTGTCCCAAAACAAGTCAATTGCCCATTAACTGATAATGGCCTCGATGTGACTCAATTTGTGAAGCTGCAGATGGGACTGAATGTTCCAGAAACTCTGCTGATCCAGTATCTAGAAGAGCTTTACAATCGCTCCTCTTAACTTAGACAGCAGGGTTGTGTCCAATTCTGAATTGAATTGAGAGTGTCGGAATTTAAATTGAGTTTGAAATTAAGGTGGCAAATAAAATCTACCTTGCAAGGAAGATGTAAAAGGAATTGAAATGCAAAGTAATCCATGTCTATTTTTTCTCTGAACTAGAAAATGAATCTATAAGACATTTTGAATGCTTTGCATAAATAAATATAATACAAAGGATAAAAATACTCTGTATGGAGATCCCTATTTATTGCCGATTACTATAATATGAGGTCAAAATCAACAGCAGAGCACAAACTATTACATTTGATTGCTTATTATTGCTTTTATTTTTATTTTTTAGAAATAATAACCATCACTCAAAATAGTAACTCTGTAAATTGATTTTAATAGGCTAAACCTTTTAATTCATTTTCAATGTTCTAATGTTTGTTATGTATTCTATCATTTGAAGCTAATTTCTTCCCCATATTTGTAATGGTTGTTGGGGGCGTATCCTGTATTTCTATATCCCAATGTTGACAGGTATAGTTTAATCACTTGCTTTTCTGAAACACACTTGCTTTTCTGACACTCTTACGCGCAGTAAGCAGATCTAATTTCTTATTTAAATATGTAAATCCAATTCATATATTTAAAATACAAGTTAACGTTTAGATTTCAAAGATACACAAATAAGTCACATATACATGCAACATATATTTCAAAATGTATCAAAAAGAGTTTTTATATGAATATGATGACATGGGGCCCTATTTTAGGGCGTGTCAGAATTCACTTTTGCTATTTTCCGCTTTGCGCCGCAACGCATGGTCTAACAGGGTTGAGCTTATTCTCTTAATGGGTTATAAGTGTGTTTTGAGAATAAATCAATCAGAGTCTCTTCTCCCATTCCCTTTAAGATATCCTACATATTTAATTTAAGTTTGTAAAGCGCAAAGATTTGTTTCAAAAGTATTTCTAAATTTAGTTCTAATTTCCAGCAAACGAATAAATAAACAATAATAACAAAGTGTAGTCAAAAAACTAAGTTTTAGCCAAACAATGGCTAAATGCCTATGCTATGCCCCATATGGTCTAAAACCTGACAGGTGGGCAAATCTAAGTGTGTTTTTAATAAAACAAATATAAATATGCAGATAATAAATAATACAGATAATAATATAAACATTATACAAAACCAAATTGTCATGAATAAACTGAAAAAGCTCCTCGAGACGAAGGCATGAAAGCAGTGTTTTTTATATTTATGTAGAAAATAATACATTTTGTAACATTTTAATCCTTTAAAAATTTTTAATTTGTAAAGATATTTGCGTATTGCTGTACATCCTGTGTGTATTAAGCAATGTTTAAGCAAGGCGCACATCTAATGCGCTCTGCACTGGACTTTAGACCTCCTCTTAGCTGGTGCAGTCTATTTTAGTTCCTCAATATAGCAAAGCCCGAGCAATTCCTTTTTTAGACCAGAACACGTATGGGCGCACATATGAACGCAAATGCATTTGCTATTTAAGCAGCGTGGTGAAAAATGGCAAAACGGCACTTGCGTTGAGCTAAAACTAGCAAACAACAATTGCGTCGCGCCTTGCACCACCAGGTGTATGATAGGGCCCATGCTGTGTACGCGGAAAGTATTCATTAGCTTAGAGGTGGCCGTGCATTTGCGATGGCTACTCCCAAGTTATGGAATGCCCTACCTCCTTACATCAGGCAGGCCCCTTCGCTGTCTCTGTTCAAATCACACCTCAAAACTACCTTTTTTTCCTTGGCCCTTGTTACCTGATACCTTATGCATGCAGTTGTTTCACTACTTGAGTTGTATGCTATGTGTTATGTGTGGTTAATGTTTTAATTTCCATTTTATTGTTCAGCACTTTGGTCTGCTTCTTGGTGCTTTAAATAAAGTGCTTTTATGAATAAAGTTGAATGAATGAATGAGTGAATAGTGCTTCGCTTTTTCCACACTTGTTTGTTCCAGCCTTATTCCAAAATGTAATATTAAATTCATTTATTTCCTCAACATTCTACACACAATACCGCATAATGACAATGTGAAAAAAGAGTTTTTGATGTTGTTGCAAATTTATTAAAAAGAGAAAACCTGAAAAATCACATGTACATAAGTATTTACAGCCTTTGCTCAATTACGTTAATGTCAAGAATGTTAAAATTCCCAAGATGTCCGCCGAAAGTGTGTGTGTTTGGTTGGGGGGGGGGGGGGGGGGGGTCAGTCTGGTGCAATATGGCATTGCATCATCCAGGTGAATGCTACAAAATGGTGGTAGATGAGGAGATTCCCCCAATGTGTAAAGTGCTTTGAGTGTCTAGAAAATCGCTACATAAAATGTAAGGAATTATTATTAGATTACCTAATTAAGTCTCGTTTATCCAAAGTAGTCCTAAAATCCCCACATTTTTTTGTATAGTTTGTCCCCAACCACCTTGTCAAGTGGTAAAGTTGCTCCAGATTCTATGACACTGAATAACTGCCTGAGGCAAATGTCATGCTGTGTGACATGAATGAACATGTTTGCTGCGGCTGTGGATTAAAGGTAATAATGTTTCTTGCACAGAATGGTAATTTCGCTTCATAAGGGACCATTCGCACAGAATGTGTCTTTTGCATCTAAAAGGGAATTGTTCAAATAAAGAGGGTAATGCAGGGCTACGTCTGCGACTGGAAGTTAACGTTAATAATTCATATTATTACAATAATAATTACTGAACAACATTACAACATTATTTTTACATTACAGTGAGGTGTAGGTTTTGGGTTGTGGTGGGGGTAGATGTTAATAAATACAATTTAATAAGTAATTTATTAAATAATATAAATAATACCTATCATAATTACTGTTTTTACATTACTTTTGAGGGGTTTGTTGGGGCAGGGGCGGATGTTAAATCTAGATAAGATTAAATACTCTTTAATGGGTAATTTAGTAAATAATATAACTAATTGTCATTATAATTACTATTTTTACATTATTGTGATAATCGGGGTAGGCATTAATAAATACAATTTAATAAATTATAAATCTCACTATAATTACTGTTGTTACATTACGTCACAGTGGCGTTGTAGGTAGCATGATCGTCTCACACCAAGAAAGTCGCTGGTTCGAGCCCCGGCTGGGTCAGTTGGCATTTCTGTGTGAAGTTTGCATGTTCTCCTTGTTCCTGCGTGGGTTTCCTCTGGGTGCTCCGGTTTCCCCCACAGTCCAAAGACATGCGCTATAGTTAAATTGAATAAGCTAAATTGGCTGCAGTGTGAATGCAAGAGTGATGGGTTGTGGCTGGAAAGGCATCCGCTGCGTAAAACATATGCTGGATAAGTTGGTGGTTCATTCTACTGTGGTGACCCCCTGATGAACGCAGGGACTAGGCCAAAAAAAGAAAATGAATAAATGACATTAGTGTGATAGGTAGGTTTAGGTTTGGGGTAGGGGTAAGTGTATGTGTAGGCATTAATAGATACAATTTAATTAAATACATAATATAAATCATTTTTATTATAATTAGTTTTTTTACATTATTGTAAGGCGTAGTTTTAGAGTTGGGGATGGGATAGGCATTAATAAAATGCACTACCTGACAAAAGTCTTGTTGCCTATCTAAGTTTTAGGAAAAACAAATAATACACTTGACTTCTAGTTGATCATTTGGTATCAGAAGTGGCTTATATGAAAGGCAAAACCCTCTAGATTACGCTTATTTGACCCAAATAAAATATGATCATGCCTTGATTTTTAATGATTTAATGAGGGCCGTAAGGTCTGACTTTGATTAGACAAACGTGTTGTCACTTAACAGAAATAATGTCCAGTATAGAATATAAAGTCTAGAATATAAAGTATAGAATATGGTGCAGTGGAAAAATAATGAATATTGTGTCTGACTCCATCATGAGCTCAGAGGACTGCATCCATACATCTCTGCAGTGACTCAAATCACTTATTAATAGTCATCTAGAATGGCAAAGAAAGCGTTCTTGCAGGACTCCCAGTTCAACCAGATTTCTGGAATTCATCTTCACAGCCTTCTCCATCTTACCCCAGGCATGCTCAATAATGTTCATGTCTGGTTACTGGGCTGGCCAATCCTAGAGCATCTTGGTCTTTGCTTTCAGGATCTTTGATGTGAAGGCTGAAGTATGAGAAGGAGCACTATGCTGGTGAAGAATTTGCCCTCTCTGTTGGTTTGTAATGTAATGGGCAGCACAAATGTCCTGATACCTCAGGCTGTTAATGTTGTCATCCACTCTGCAGATCTCTTGCACTCCCCCATACTGAAATGTAACCCCAAACCATGATTTTTCCTTTTTACTTTACTGATTTATGTGAGAATCTTGGGTCCATGTGGGTTCCAATAAGTCTTCTGCAGTACTTGTGATGATTGGGATGCAGTTCAACAGATGATTCATCTGAAAAATCTACCTTCTGCCACTTTTCCAAATGATCAATTAGATGTCCAGTTATTATTTGTTGATCTTACAACTGGAATCGACGACAATATTTGTGTCAGGTAGTGTACAATTAATGGGTAATTCTTAAAATAATATAAATGATTCTCATGAACCTTCTTTCACAACTTTCCACAAGGTCACTGGTTCAAGTCCCGAGGACAAAGGCAAATTTGTCCTTATTGTATGTGAGTGTGTGCAGGAGTGTATGGGTGTTTCCCAGTGTTGGGTTGCGGATGGAAGGGCATCCGTATGCGTAAAACATGTGCTGGATAAGTTGGAGGTTCCTTTCGCTGTGGCGACTCCAAATTAATAAATGGACTAAGCCAAAAAGAAAATGAATGAATCATGAATGAATGTTCTCTCCGTGTTCGCATTGGTTTCCTCCGGGTGCTTCGGTTTCCCCCACAGTCCGAACACATGCTCTATAAGTGAATATCATTAACTAAGTTGGACGTAGTGTATGAGCATGTTTGTGAATGTGAGAGTGTATGGGTGTTTCCCAGTTCTGGGTTGCGGCTGTAAGGGCATCCGCTACATAAAACATACGCTGGAATAGTTGGCGGTTCGCTGTGGCAACCCCTGATAAATAAGAGACTAAGCCGAAGGAAAATTAATTAGGATGGTAAATAGTTTTTTTGACTCTCAGAGGAATGGTTTATACCGTATGAACGTACATTATATGAATCACTAAGGACCATGGTTTCATCTTAAAATCTACTTGTATAGAAAATAAAATGAGCTGCATCTTTAAATCTAATACTTTGGTTTTGAGGTTTGTTCCGAACACTAAACGTCAGTATAAGCAAATCCTTTAGAATGCACCAGAAAATCCAAAAAGCTATAGAAAAAAGCTGTTTCAATAAAATCTAATTTAAAAGGTGAACATCTGCAAGAATGAAGCTTTCATTACCACATCAGAAAGATCCATTCAGATGCTTTTGCTTTCAAAGAAAACTTAATAGCAACTCAGCTGTTCTACTGGAGCATTTATTAAGTTTATTGACAAGAAGGAATGATTGTTCAAGTGTGTGAAAACTATTTAACAATGCTGTAATCAAACACCTTTCACTTTTTAAATGTAATTTCCTTGAAGTGCCAGCATTAGGTGTTACATGCTATAATCCAAAAATTGTTTAGTCAAATGCCCGTGTCTTTAAGCTGGACCTTGACAACATTTGTTAATTTTTAAAGGGATAATTCACCTAAAAATGAACTCATCATTTACTCTTCCTCATGTATTTTTTAAACCTTTTTGAGTTTCGTTGTTCTGTCAAACACAAAAGAAGATATTTTGAAAAATGCTAGTCTAGCGCCCTCACCACCTGATGAGGAACAAATATATATTATTGAAACGCACGAAACACAGATCTGCTGCTGCTTCACGTCAGATTCTGTGTATTTATTATTATTATTATTATTTTCTTTTTTATAAGAACACTTAGCTGTAAACTTTCACATCATTGTAACATATAACATATGAAAACTTCACAAATAATATTATATATCTGACAAAATCTTAGAATATTTACACACAATTTTCCTGCACAATACTATTATCTACTATACAGTCATTATAGAAGTATTCATGAACAAACTATTTCCAATTTAAATGTCATATAACATACACATAGTCAGGGGCGTTGCTAGACATAAAGCTCTACTGGGGCACGGCCCCCCTTAAAAAAAAAATCATGCTGTAAGGTGATTTAGAAATCATGCATGTTCAAATCGCGATTTCAATATAATTTCAGTTAATTGCACAGAACTATATGGAAGTCTTTGACAACAGTTTTCAAATAACTTTGTGTTCAGTACACAAAAGTTCTTCTTTCAGTAGAAAGAAACAACAAAATTAAGTTGGAACAAGTTTCAAGAGTTCACACTTAGCTGATGATTGATTATAAAGCTTGTTTGGCATGCTGTGCCGGGAGAGAACCCTGAGCTCATAAGATCTTCGAGCCCGGGGCTCCCTCCCGTTTGCAAGGCGAGAGGGGAGTTTGAGCTCAGGTAGATCTCGAAAACTCCCCTGCAGTAGCAACTAATGAACAGATAGTGATTGCTTATAAGATATAACTTCTTACTAGGAGCATGTCTATGGTGCCGATTTAGATTAGTCAATTAATTTAAGTTGCATGTTTTTGGACAGTGGAAGGAAACCACGGAACCGGGGGGAAACCCACGTGAGCATGGGGAGAACATGTAAACTCCACACAGAAACAATGGCTGGCTTGGTAAGGACTAAAACCAGTGACATTCTTGCTGTGAGGCAACAATGCTAACCACTGGGCCACCGTGCCACCCATCTAGGAAAGGAGCATAGATATATACGCTAGATATCGCATACGGACCCTAAGCATGCGTCAATAGCGCCGCCACATTTGTACAGTGCTCCCAAAACAAACGTCATTCAACCGCACTAGTCAAGACAGTGTGCCAACGTGAAGATGCTGGACTTTAGCGCTGTGTACGAATGTAGTGACGAGCAAACAAAGAAAACAAAGCACAAAGCAGAACATTTCATAGGTAATTTTTTTTTTAACGTTTTTATGTTATGAACTTTTGTGCTGAACAAGTAACGTTATTGATGATAATACAGTCACTGCATTCACCATAAGGCAAAGTAGCACCAAGTTGCACTAAATACCAGACTTATGCTAGTTTTGTTGAATAAAATAAGCAAACAATGCAAAAGAAATATGACAACGAGATGCTGCTGTGCTAGAAAAGTGCATTATTGTCAGCTAAGTGAATGAGTCATTAATAACGGAGATTCATTTACAAACGAATCGCTCCCTCCGTCAGAATGAGAAGTGAAAGCAGGAGAGGGGGTGTGTTTCAGACATGGATTAGATGAAATCTAACAGGAGGGAGGAAAATACATTTACATGCACACAAACGCACACTCTTTGTCAGGAATGCCTGTGCGGTCACTGATCCAACAATATAGAAAAGTGATGTAAAATTATAAATTTCGTAATAAAAAATAAATAAATTGCATACTGACCACTGGGAAAACTCCCGTTCATAGATACGTGTATATGTGTACTGTATAAATCTGGCTCTGGATGGCCACAGTCCTCCACTACAGCTTGGTCCCGCATTCATTTCAAAGAAGCGCTACCCTGTACTAAAATGCCGGCTATATTGATGCATTTCTTCCAATAGACAACAACAGGGCAGGCGACATCTAATGTAAATATCTATGGGAAAGGAGGAGGAGTAGGGGTGGAAGGGGGGATTCTTCAAAACGAAGATGGCTGTTATATGGAACTTAGGGTATTTATAGTGGCTTAGGTTAATTTCCTCTGTTCATCTACAACTTCTTGCACACCCTTAAATATACGCTGCTCAAGCACAGATTTTCTTGTGCTCTCAAATAAACGCTGCTGAAGTGCGATTTAGTGCGTTTATGTAACAAGTATGTCTCCAACATTTATTAGATTTGCTAGGAACATTTATAATTGCTTCCAATATACCTACAGAGCGGCATTAATGCGTCCTGAAGTAAAGTGAAATGGCTATAAACTCCAACAAGATAAAGTCATTGTATGCAGAACCATAGACCTTTATCTATTAGGGGTGAAACGGATCACAGTTGATCTGTGAACCGTATGGATCACAACTAACGGTTCGGAACGCACGTGACCCGCGGATCAATAGTTGATTTTGAACTTGCCGGTTAATTCAACATTTATAACCATCACAGAGATCGCCTCCCGCATCATTTAAATCGCGTGCATGAAAGCATTTTGGCTTCCCTTTAAGATAAAATGATGACGGGAAAAAGTTGTGGTGGGACCTACCCAGGGCTTAATTTGTGCCGGAACACGCCGGATCCGGATCCGGCACCTCTGAAATCTGATCCGGCACCTCATTTTACCGATCCCCATCCTCACCCATCCGCTGTTTACTTTCACTTTGTTCTGCGAATCCCCAACACTCTTCACTTTCGTCCGCGTCCCTCTGCCATCCACCATACCAAACCGCCAAATCACCGTTTAATGAAACATGACGCTGGTGAATTTTTGACACTGGTAAAAGCACTTACATTGTGTAACCAACAGATGGCGACAAACAACCATCAGAATTATGTCACTGAATATGTTTTCAAAAATAATACACCTACAGTTTAATAAAACATGAAGTTTTATGTGTGAATTGTTGAATCACTATTTAAAAATAAATATGATCTGTTGTAAGATGTTAGATTTCTATATTTATTTCTATATCAGCAACAGTAGCAAAGATCATATTTCATATTGAATACGTTTCTTTTTTCAGCTGGTTCTTTCTTGATTTTTATTTTTCTTAACATTACAGGTTCTAAGTTCTGTTTGTTAAAGCAATGTTTTTTTGCAGTAATATTTTTATATAAATGGAAAGCAAATTACATTTGTCTCCTCACATTTTTGCTGATCCGAAAAATGGTCTGATCAGTGACTAAAAAACCGTAGTGTGATCCAAACTGCAGATTTGTGATCCATTGCACCACTATTATCTATAAAGTATAATTATGGAAACTGTGTTCATCATAACTGAAAGCTGTGTCAGTCAGTATGTCACTTTAAAGGGTTAAACAAATAATGCACATCACTATTTCAATTACGGAAAAGTTTGTGCTGTTAAAATTCACTTACCTTTTAATACGTTTTGGTGCGATTATAACCCGCTATTAAAAAAAAAAACACGACTGAATGTTTTTGAATGAGAAGCTGTAATGTAGACGTGGCGGGATGAATTTTGATGTGGCTCCCCGCCATGATAGATTGAATGTAGCGGAAACCATGGGGTGAGTACATGATGACAGAATTTTCATTTTTAGGTGAACTATCCCTTTTAATTGCCCTTCAGGACAGAAAAAAAATCAAATCACAACATGAAGCTTCAAGTTCTTTAATTCAGGATATGGATGTTTTTTTTTTTTTTTTTAGCTCCCCACTGCCTGCATGTTTTATCTGATGCTGGGTTATTAATAATGTTATCTTGTATTTTAATAATTTGGAATGTGTGGATTTCCATGCACAGTAAAGCAGCTTGAGAGAGAACCCGTGAAGAATGACACTAATACTCGTGCTGTAGTCCTTAGGTGAACTTCACTTCCACCAATTATCTCCCTTTACACCAAGGTTAATTTCCCTTGATGCAGCTCTTTTACTCTGGCTTAAGTGTAGCTGTTATAGGTGCTTAATTTGTGAGATTCATGAGTGTGAATGGCTATGCAAATTAAGAGTACAATTTTCATTCATTTTTCACAAGATTTCTGTCAGAAACTCGGTAATGGAGGGCCGGTGTACTGAAGAGTTTAGTTCAAACCCTAAGCAAGCACACCTGAACCAGCTAATCAAGCTCTTACTAGATATACAAGAAACTTCATGGCAGGTGTGTTGAAGCAAGTTGGAGCTAAACTCAGCAGGACACCGGCCCTCCAGGACCGAGTTGGACACCTCTGCCCTAAAGCTTAGATTGACAGTCTGTAGAGGTACTCAGATGTTCAGAAAAAAAATCTAGATGTGTCCCATGTTTTAGAAAAAGCATTAGAAATGCTAATTATTGTAAACCTTTTTTTTCCAAATGAGTGAAGCTCATTGCATCTCGCAACCAGTTGTCAAAATTCAGTTTTTGTTTCCATAGTAAAACAATGCACTGTCTTGCTAACAGTGTCAAAAATATAAAAGCATCGTTTTGGTTGCATATGCATCCGAAATTTTATTTATGCGACCTCAAAATATATTTGGGAGCATTTGTGCGAGTGCATAAAATTGATGTGGACCAGTTTTCACAGCAAAATGTTCACCACATGCGCGGAATTAGGAGGCATCCACGCATTAAGCATCTTTGCACCTTAAAACACCAAACGCAGCGCTCAGGAAGGGTTTAAAACAATTGACAGGTCAGCTTGCTGCAGTAAACAAAACCCGCAATGCTTGCCCCACCTTCAAGCTCTTCTTATTGGCCCACTGCGCTAGAACAGAACGCGAATGGATTGGTTAATATCAGCTGTCAATCACTCAGTTCCGATAACAGGGAGCTACAGCCGCGAAAACGTAAAGGTCTGGATACGAGCGAATAAAAACAACACTGACTGATTTAGTTTTAGAAACCACTTAAAGTTACTAATAATGACACATCTGATTGGTGATCATGTAATGAACGTCAATCCAGCATTTACACTTGTGGAAGAGTGGATAAAAGACTTCCAGTGTTTAAAGTCCGCTATGAAAATGACTAAAGCATTCACCGTAAAGCCGGTGGGACGGAGTTTTCAGGTAACAGTGTTTGCCACTGAATCTAAACATTTTAAGCACGAGATGTTCTAACTTTATTTAATCCTTCATTTAATCGTCATGATGCTGTCAGTCGTGCGACTGACACTGCGTTCACCATCGATAAAGAGCATGCATTCACTGAGATTAAACTAATATTGCAGCTCATAAAAAGACCATCATTGCTATTAAGATGACGTATACAAATAATAAGTTATATGTCAGTAGCATCTGTGCAATATTAAGCAGCACCCGTGAGAGCAGCACAGTTATTGTTAATTCAGTTCATCTCATTCACGTCAAGCAGTGCGTGCAGGGCCAGTGAGGGTGAGCACATGCAGGTTTTTGTTTATTTGTTATTTGTGATTAGAGTGTTAATATATAATAGAATCTGTTTATATAAAACGTGTAGTAACGGTGCGTATAATTTTTGGTGGGTGCGACTAAATTTTTGAAGTTAGGAGCACTGGTGCTACCAAGAAAAAAGGTTAATTTCAAGCCCTGCAATGTTTAGTGTAGTACGGAACTGCATTTTTTTAAGGATTTTAGAACATTTAACATTAGTCGTATCATAAAAGCACCAACAAGTATTGAATAACTTAAATTTTTTGTTATACCATGCTATACAGTATCTTGGTAGCAGACAGGTATAAAATGTAGCTTTAACTCGCGGTCGGTCTTGTCCTGTACATGCTGCCAAAACAGAGCACAAGCTGTCCAGTGCTTTCTGGCCTGCAAATCCTGCTGGAGCCACTGTGGATTGAAGTTGTTGGTCCATCACATCCCGCAAAAGTCTCAGTTGGATTGAAATCTAGGGAATTTGGGGGCCAAGGCAACTGCTTGAAATCTTCATCATGTTTTTCAAACCATTCCTAAATAGGAATGGGTAATGAAAACTGGTGCCAATATAAAAAGTATGTACTGGACCAAGTAAAAACATAAATTTTGGTCCTCATTATGTCACTTAAATCCCTGGTGGACGAAGTAAATTAGTCTGTAAAATTCTTTATATAAAGTAATCAGAAGGTTACATTTTTAAATTAGAAACCCCTTCCCAAACTATTATAATATACTAAAATTACTGTAATTTATAATTATTGTTCAACTCATTTGAAGTTTTTCCACAGTGTATTAGTTTTTTGAGTTGTTTTAGTTGGTTTGGAATTATTTTTTTATGCTTAAACAAAGTATAATAGTATAGTTTGTAAATATTTAAGAAACATGCTAAGTGAACATATTTGTTTATCTGAATAACAATGTTAAAGTCAGTTATTCTTCTTTGACAATGTGCTTTCATTGTCAAAATCTCTGTCTTCCTTTTAGTCTCTATAACCAGCCCATTGCCAGTTTACCCAATTTTATTTCAGCACCCCTGGTTGCCTTTGGTGGAAAAAAAACACTATGTTTCATTTCAGTCATCTAGTTAGTCTCTATGTATGCGTCCATGGCCAAAAATTCGACCTCTGGAGGACAGTAGCAGCTAGTGTTGTCAAGATACTGAATTTCGGTACTTACCGAGTGCAAACACAGATACAGGGACAGGGTCGATTCATCAGCGGATTGCTCGTATGTCAGCTCATAGACAGACCAGCTGATTGACTTAGCTTTGAAACCCTCCAGTAACCATGTATCTGTGTTTGCACTCAGTGAAGAGTGGTGAACTGATGACCTTCACGGACAATCCCAGTCATTTCGTTTGAGCATGTGAATGCACTGTTCCGCAATGGGAACACAGTAACAGGAAATGGATGGTACTGAAAGGTACCAAAATTCCAGTATCGTAACAACACTAGTAGCAGCCTCCAAAATGAGATGCAGATTTAGAGTTATAAAAATCCACATGAGCTGACTTTTAATTAGCAAAAAAGTATAAATATTACAAATGTAAACATTAGCTGAGCAGGCAACAGCATGTCAGATTTCAGCGACAAACAATTAGGATATCCGCACCAGACCAACATGACAGAAACATTTAAATACAGACATTCAGAGGTGCAGAATGGTGCACTGCACTCCACTCAAATTGTAAGGCCTAACATCTAATTCAGTGTTTCTCAACTACGTTTCCCTCCACATTCATGGGGCTGGATCATAGGGGCAGCAGTCTCAGGAGAGAATCCCAGACTTCCCTCTCCCCAGACACTTCATCCAGCATCTCCAGGGGTATCCTGTGGCCCTCCCAGGCCAACTGAGAGACATAGTCCTTCCAGTGTGTCCTGGGTCTTCCCTGAGGTCTCCTCTCGGTGGGATATGCCTGGAACACCTCGCTAGGTAGGCGTCCAGAAGGCATCTGAAACAGATGCCAGAGCCACCTCAGCTGACTTCTCTCGATGTGGAGGAGCAGTGGCTCTACTCCGAGCTCCTCTCGGGTGACAGAGCTCCTCACACTATCTATAAGGGTGCGCCCTGCCACCCTGTGGAGGAAGCTCATTTTGGCCGCTTGTATCCGAGTCTTGTCCTTTCAGTCATGACCCAAAGCTCATGACTATAGATGAGAACAAGAATGTAATCGAAAGCTTTGCCTTTCAGCTCCTTCTTCACCACAATGGAATGTTACATGGACAGCATTACTGCAGTCATTGTACCAATCTGCCTGTTAATCTCCCGTTCCATCCTTTCCTCACTCGTAAACAAAACCCCAAGATACTTGAACTCCTCCACCTGGGGTAAGAACTTTCCTCCCACTTAGAGATGGCAGGCCACCTTTTTTCTGTTTTTTTTTTGTCTTGGGATTACCAAATCTTTTTTGATTTCTAAAATTTGTCTGTCCAAGTCCGTTGGCGAAATGTCACAGAGTGAGATGGGCTTAACAAACCTTGAAATTTCTGAGCTACAGTCAATCAGCTTGTAAGCGAAATTAAAGCAGTGGCATTCTGAAATCTCGCTTTTAAAAGCACATGAAAAATCAATGATGATTTAGGGATTTTCAGGTATAATCCGCCGTTCATTAGAGCAGATCTGTTCTGTGTTCATCTCCAGCATCTCCAGCGGTCGATATTTAAGCTCTTTCAGCTGGAGTACTAAAGCTTTGATCTGAAAAACTCACGCTGTCCTGCTCTCACACCTCCTGCCTTATTGAAGTTCTCGCTTTATTCTTACTTTGTGGGACGGATGGGGAATCTTCCGCTTTGCTTTTGTCCGAAGGAACGGGGACTCATTCCTGCATCTTTATTGATGGCTGCCCTTCTATATATTTTTTATATCTCTGGTCTCATTCATTTTATGCATGTAACCTTTTAAGTGTCCAAGCAGCTCTGTAATACTGAGCGAAAAGCTTGATGTTACCTTTTTAAGGCTTATAATCTTTTAATGAAGATGTTTAAAAACGGCCATGGGAAAAGCTTGAGTGGAAAAAATGGAGAAACGCTGAATGATTGGGATGGTAATCCACTATGTCATATTACAGGGTTTGAAATCAACGTTTTTTTTTCTTGGTAGCACCGGTGCTCCCATCTTCAAAAATTTAGGAGCACCAGAAAAAAATTAGGAGCACCTACCAAAAATGAATGAGCACCACTGCAAATTCTATATTAACAAATTTAGTATTTGAAAACAACATCAATCAGGACTAACAAAAAAACTGAAACAACTAACTAATGCTGTGATGACATTGATTTTTGCACAATAATTCTAAAAATAACGTCTAACAATTATGAAATATTAATGATCACAATGATGACATTAATACTAACAATGAATTACCTTTGTCATTATCATGCTGCTGTGAATGTGCTTGGGAGTTATATGCTATAAAAAGTCCTGCTATTACTTTATGAAAAATAAATCAATGAATTGCATCGAACAAAAATTAAGCATTGCAGTAAGAAATATCCATTTGGCAATATTGTTTTTATATGCATGTCAATTTAATAAACATAATATTTCTGCTACAAAACATAAATGTAAGATTATAATAAATCATTTAATTCAATGCTGAAAGCTGCAAAGCAGTCATAGGTAGGCCCACACAAAATCTGCGCGCGCAGAAATCAGCAAATTTCCGCAGATTTTTAGCCCATCATTGAGTCTATGTATTTACCTGTGTAAATGTGTGTACATTTATATTTATCCAGTTTGAACAGAATTAATTTTAGTAATATTATTGACAAATATAAAATTGTTCATGTGATTTATATACTATACAGTTTTTCAGTAGATATATTTTATAAAAGACTTGCTTTGTTTAATAAATAAGTGGATCTAATTGGATTTGCATTGTAAATATTAAATACAAGGTAAAAGGTATTATTCTTTATTTCATATATTAAGTTTTTAGTTATGATACTCTCAAAATAATTCTGCATAAATCCGCAGATTTAAAAAAAATATACTATATCTGCAAAAATAGCAAAACAAATCCACAGATTCTGTCTGGCCCTAGTCATTGGTAACTAAATAGAAAAATAATATGCATCTCAAGAAAGAACAGACAAAAGATTGAAAGAAAAGTCTCACTTCTACCACTTTTTAAAGGTTTTTTATTTCGGTTTGCATCATTTATATGCTCAGTCTCCATGTGCCGATTTACATTTTTCTGTGTTTGAGAAAAAAGCAGAAGAGTTAGCCGGCTCAATACATGAGCGGGGCAGAGCAGGATTTTTGTGATGACCACCTGCACAGTACTGTTCTTTGTCATGATGAGCCACAATTTCAGTTTAAACTTAGTAAAGGCGAGCTTTTTCGGCGATGATGTGTACAGTTTTAGATTTTACATTTAGTGGCCATATGCGCTGAACACGCAGTGAATGCAAAGCATCGAGATTCGCCCCATAAAACAGCGGATCCACTCTGAGTCTTTCAGCAGTCTTTTTGAAAACACTCGATTGATCTTGGCTGGCGGATCAACATTCACCACATGATCGTTCTCATCGGTGCCATTATTTTTTTAACTTAAGGTGGGGTTTACAAACCTGTGCACTTTTCATTGCGTCTTCCTCAAACTTCAGCCATTTAGATTTCCTGCGGTCACAAAAGCTCCCTGTCATCTGAGAGCCTTGAGTAATTGAAAGCTAGTATGAACTAAAAGAGTGACAGGGAAGACGTTTCAGCACGTTTTTAGAAAAAATCTAAACAGGTCGCACTACAACCATTATATGCAATTGCTCAAATGCTCCCAAATATACTATGAGGTCGCATAGATTAAATTTCGAGCGCATATGCAACCAAAATGGTCACAATTTCGAGCCCTGTATTATAACATTGATTGGCTCACAATATCACACACAGGCTTTTATTATGGCAGTTTGATATAGCATTTTACCATACTACACCTACTATTTCTGACACAAATATAATGCTTATGTCATTCCAGTCTCAGAGATAGTGACAAACCCTTCATTAGCGGGTATTCTGGATTGTTGCCCTAAAAAACGCAATCCTCCGCCCCACCCCCATCACAGCAGCAACCTGCTTGCGAATACACACTTTCTAATTATATATATATAAATAATCTAAGTCTAAGAGTTTTATTTATTTGATAGTTTATTTCACATTTCTTGTTTGTAAAGGCTAAATACAAATAAAAAGTGAATATTAATTTTATTTTTTTGCACTGGTTTATATAAAAAAAAAGTTATAAGAGCCTGGAGGTATTATAGACCTTGCAAATTCAGTTTGTAGACATGGCAGTTTTTTCCTGTCTTTATAATATTGTCCATATCGATATTTGAAATTATATCGTATCGACCGAAATTAAGAAATATATTGTGATATAAATTTTTGCCATATCGTCTAGCCCTACGCATATGTTTTTTATGCGCATTTTCAAAATTGATGCGCATCTTGCTGTTTCCATCAACCTTTTTTTTATGCACATCTCCAAAATGCGCATCAAAATATGTGAATGGAAATGTAGCTAATGTGTATTAAAGGTAGTAACCCCAACCCTTCCCAAATTCCCCCTCTCTTCTCAAAAGGGATGGTGGGCCAAATGAAGGTTACCATGGGCCAACTTTGGCTCGCGGGCCCTAGTTTGGGCATCTCTGTTCTTTTAAAGGATTAACCTTTTATATACAGTATTTAGGTGCCTGATTTTGCAATTTACATTAAACATTAAAACCTGGTCGTGTATTCTGTATTACAGGTAAACAGTGAAGAGATATCAGTATAGGTGTTAAATGATCAAGTTTCTGCTGTTTGTCAAGATTTTCCTTCAGTTGATTTTTAGGAGAAACATCTGAGTTCAAAGAAATAGAGCTTGGATCTCATTGAGTGTGCAAAAATGATCTGAAATAATTACATCTCTTTACAATAACAGGTGACTTATTCTGAACCAAACCTTAGACTTGTCTCTCTAAGCGTTTATCACTTTTTCATTCTGCACTAGTACTTCAAACATCCCTTACACATTAGTAGTGGCAAAACACAATTATAGTTCATTAAATACACCGCTTTTCACACAGGCAATTCATTACAATTGTTAACCTAATCAATCTCTGAAAATAAATAGGTTTTCATGTTCGTTTTAAAAATGTTCAAACTTCTCGACCGGGACCGATGGACAGTCTAAAGCAGGGATGCCCAAACTTGATCCTGGGGTCCAGTGTCCTGCAGAATTTAGTTCCAACCCCAAATAGACACACCTGAACCAGCTAATCAAGCTCTTTCTAGATATACTAGAAACATCCAGGCAGGTGTGTTGAAGCTAGTTGGAGCTAAACTATGCAGGACACTGGCTCTCCAGGAAAGGTTTCGACACCCCTGGTCTAGAGCATATTTAGAGACGACTAGTAAGGGATTAACATGTCTTTTATATATTTTGGAGCCTAATTTTGCAATGTTTTGGAGACTACCATTAAAATCTGGTATTGTCTTCTGTATTAGAGGTAACCAGTGAAGAGATATCAGTATAGGTGTTAAATGATCATTTTCTACTGTTTGATGAGATTTTCCTTCAGTCGAGTTTTAGGAGAAGGTTCAAAGAAATAGAGCTCAGTGTGAGTGAAAAGGATGCCTGAAATAATTACATCTCTTTAGAATAACGGGTGACTTATTCTGAACCAAACCACTTATTCTGAACCAAACCATGGACTTGTCATTCTGAGCGTTTATCACTTTTTCATTCATTTTCTATCATCACTGTGCCATGATAATAACTCTCTTGATCTTTACGGACATTTCAGATATCTAGTATTCTCCGTTCTATTCTTCTCCATTCATTTCCTCTGGTTTAATGTGATTCACTGAACTGTATCATTATCACAATATGTGCTGTGTGCCTGTGACGTTTGTGCTCCAGTTCTGCAAAACTTTTTCAATTTCTTAAAGATGTCCTTTCATGCACCTTTTACATGTGTAAATTTAGATGTATATAGAAATATCTCAGCTCACACCAGAATGTGTCTGTGATATTACAGCTGAATATACCTGAAGTAGCTTTTGTAAATGGCCTGTTTTGCATGGAAGTAAAACATGTTCTTTTTGTGCATCTCTTTAAATGCAAATAAGCTGCTGCTTCCTGTCCACTTTGTAAAAAGGCGATGCCTTATTAATACCATCAACAACAAACTAAATATTGGCAGCCTTAACTGCCACCAAAATTTTTGAGTTCATACGTATATCACAATTATCTATGATATATGCATACTACTGTATGAATTATATACAGTGCATTCGGAAAGTATTCCTAGCACTTTATTTTTTCCACATTTTTACTGTTACAGCCTTATTCTATTTCCTCAACATTCTACACACAATCCCCCATAATGACAATGTGAAAAAAGAGTTTTTGAAATTGTTGCAAATTTATTAAAAATAAAAAACCTGAAAAATCACATGTACAAAAGTATTTACAGCCTTTGCTCAATACTTTGTTGATGCACCTTTGGCAGCAATTATAGCCTCAAGTATTTTTAAATATGATGCCACAAGCTTGCCACCCCTGTCTTTGGGAATTTTTGCCCATTCCTCTTTGCAGTACCTCTATTAGGTTGGATGAGAAGCGAGATGTTCAATAGAATTTATGTCTGGGCTTTGGCTGGGCCACTCAAGGACATTCACAGAGTTGTTGTGAAGCCACTCCATTGATATTTTGGTGGTGTGCTTTGGGTCATTGTTCTGCTGGAAGATGAACCGTCGCCCCAGTCTGAAGTCAAGAGCACTCTGCAGCAGCTTTTCATTCAGGATGTCTCATTGCTGCATCTTTCCCTCTATCCTGACTAGTCTTCCAGTTCCTGCTGCTGAAAAACATCTCCACAGCATGATGCTGCCACCACCATGCTTCACTGTAGGGATGGTATTAGCCTGGTGATATGCGGTCTCTCATTTTCTCCAAATGTAACGCCTGGCATTCACTCCAAAGAGTTCAATTTTAGTCTCATCAGACCAGAGAATTTGGTTTCTTATGGTCTGAGAGTCCTTCAGATGCTTTTTGGCAAATTCCAGGCGGGCAGTGGCTTCCGTCTGACCACTCTACCATACAGGCTTGATTGGTGGATTGCTGCACAGATGGTTGTCCTTCTGTAAGGTTCACCTCTCTTTACAGAAGAACGCTGGAGCTCGGACAGAGTGACCATCGGGTTATTGATCACTTCCTGACTGAGGCCCTTCTCACCCAATCACTTAGCTTAGATGGCCGGCCAGCTTTAGGAAGAGTCCTGGTGGTTCCAAACATCTTCCACTTACAGATGATGGAGGCCACTGTGCTCATTGGAACTTTCAGAGCAGCAGAAATGTTTTCTGTAACCTTCCCCAGCCTCCCCAATCCTGTCTCTGAGTTCTACAGACAATTCCTTTCTTTTCATGCTTGGTTTGTCCTTTGTCATGCACTGTCAACCCTGGGACCTTATATAGACAGGTGTATGCCTTTTCAAATCATGTCCAATCAACTGAATTTACCACAGGTGAACTCCAATGAAGCAGCTGAAACATCTCAAGAATGTGGAAACAGTGGAAACAGAATATACCTGAGCTCAATTTAGAGCTTCACGGCAAAAGCTGTGAATACTGATGTATATGTGATTTTTCAGGTTTTTATTTTTAATCAATTTGCAACAATTTCAAAAAATCTTTTTTCACATTGTCATTATGGGGGATTGTGTGTAGAATTTTGAGGAAATAAATGAATTTAATCCATTTTGGAATAAAGCTGTAACATACTATCAATAGTTTCCGGATGCACTGTATATCATGTATACACTACCTGACAAAAGTCTTGTCGCCTATCCAAGTCTTAGAAACAGCAAATAATAACTTCTAGTTGATCAGATGTGGCTTATATGAAAGGCAAAGGCCTCTAGATTAAGCTTATTTTGCCAAAATACAATATGATCATGCCTTGATTTTTAATTCTTTAACTAGGTCAGTAAGTCAGTAAGGTCTGACTTTGCTTTGACAAAAGTATTATCACTTAACAGAAATAATGTCTAATATATAATATAAAGTCATGGTGCAGTGGAAAAAAGAATGAATATTGTGTATGACTCCCATGAGCTCAGAGGACTGCATCCATACATCTCTGCAATGACTCAAATCACTTTTCAATAAAGTCATCTGGAATGGCAAAGAAAGCGTTCTTGCAGGACTCCCAGAGTTCTTTGGATCAATCTTTGGATTCATCTTCAATGCCTCATTCATCTTACCCCAGACATGCTTAGTAATGTTCATGTCTGTTGACTGGGCTGGCCAATCCTAGAGCTCCTTGACCTTCTTTGCTTTTAGGAACTTTGATGTGGAGGCTGAAGTGTGAGAAGGAGCGCTATCCTGCTGAAGAATTTGCCCTCTCCTGTGATTTGTAATGTAATGGGCAGCACAAATGTCTTGATACTTCAGGCTGTTGATGTTGCCATCCACTCTGCAGATCTCTTATACACTCCCATACTGAATGTAATCCTAAACCATGATTTTTCCTTCACCAAACTTGACTAATTTCTATGAGAATCTTGGTTCCATGCGTGTTCCAATAGGTCTTCTGCAGTATTTGTGATGATTGGGATGCAGTTCAACAGATGATTCATCAGAAAACCTACCTTCTGCCACTTTTACAAATGATCAACTAGAACAAGACTTTAGTAAGGTAGTGTACTATACTTTTCTATATATGAAAACAAGTTAAGGAGTTAAATTGTTGATGTACAGCTTTTTGGCAGTGGCAGTGGCAGCCGATGGTACGTCACATAAATATTAAACAGGCGACATTATATTTGCTTTTTTTAGGGGTGGACGGTCCCTTTAAGAAGCTGCTTCTATGAAAATCTGTCATACTTTCACAAGCACTTTAGTAATTATGAGTTTCATTATTTATACTGGCAAGAAAATTAACAGGATTTTAATAAAGAAAATGGTATAGACGATTTGTCTACACAAGGAGGACATCTTGAAGCATGTTCATATTTTTAATCATCTTTTGAACTCGTTTGACTATCATTCTATAATTTGATCAAAGAGGACAAAATGTTCTGGTCAGGCAAAGCAACCTCTGATGTGAATCTGATGGCTCCTTAGCTCTTGTGTGCTGCTGGGGATGTTTTCATCCACTCTGGTATGATTTTTGAGTCTTAATTTGGCCACAACTTTTTCAAATGGAATCATAGAAATCAAATGGTTTCAGCAAATGGAATGATTTTTGATGGCAAAACTTAATTTGACACATATCTTTAAATTTTTTCTAAAAGTCAACAATACACTCAAATTGACTGCCCTTTCATTATGTTCATGACTGTTTTTGCCACATTGACTTTCATTATGATGACATTTTTTAGAAGTATACAGCCATAACCCCCATATAATCATGCATTCTTGATTGTTGGTGGTTTTGCCTAAAATTTGTAATTTGTACTCCCACTTGATTAGGACCCCTGTTGCTTCAGGTATCCCTCCAGTTTCATTTTACGAAGCGCTGGGTCCTTTGCTGCTTTTGGTCCACATTATGCATCCCATTAAGCGGTTCTAGTGTGGTTGTAAAATAAGAATCATTTAATAAAATGCATACTTTCAGAATTATTTTGGAACACCTAGACCCATTTCTGAACAACATAAAAAAGCAGCATGCAAATAAAGATGGGGCCATGTGTATTTATTGCAAAAACAAACATGCAAGTCTTCTGCAGTATTTGTGATGATTGGGATACAGTTCAACAGATGATTCATCAGAAAAATCTACCTTCTGCCACTTTTCCAAAAGATCAACTAGAAGTCAAGTTATTATTTGTTATAGCTTAAAGTTGAACTTAATATTTTTAGTCAGTTTGATTGATGTAAATTGAGATTACTAGTAATCAACTCAAAATTTTAAAACAACAAGAATTGTTTTACAGTGTACAGGGAGTGCAGAATTATTAGGCAAGTTGTATTTTTGAGGATTAATTTTATTATTGAAAAACATCCATGTTCTCAATGATATATCATTAATATCAAAGCTGAATATTTTTGGAAGTAGTTTTTAGTTTGTTTTTAGTTTGAGCTATTTTAGGAGGATATCTGTGTGTGCAGGTGACTATTACTGTGCATAATTATTAGGCAACTTAACAAAAAACAAATATATACCCATTTCAATGATTTATTTTCACCAGTGAAACCAATATAACATCTCAACATTCACAAATATACATTTCTGACATTCAAAAACAAAACAAAAACAAATCAGTTACCAATATAGCCACCTTTCTTTGCAAGGACACTCAAAAGCCTGCCATCCATGGATTCTGTCAGTGTTTTGATCTGTTCACCATCAACATTGCGTGCAGCAGCAACCACAGCCTCCCAGACACTGTTCAGAGAGGTGTACTGTTTTCCCCCCTTGTAAATCTCACATTTGATGATGGACCACAGGTTCTCTATGGGGTTCAGATCAGGTGAACAAGGAGGCCATGTCATTAGTTTTTCTTCTTTTAGACCCTTTCTTGCCAGCCACGCTGTGGAGTACTTGGACGCGTGTGATGGAGCATTGTCCTGCATGAAAATCATGTTTTTCTTGAAAAATGTAGTCTTGAGATATTTCTTGTCCCAGTCTTGACGTTTCAGCTTGTGTGTCTTGTTCAGTGGTGGTCGTTTTTCAGCCTTTCTTACCTTGGCCATGTCTCTGAATATTGCACACCTTGTGCTTTTGGGCACTCCAGTGATGTTGCAGCTCTGAAATATGGCAAAACTGGTGGCAAGTGGCATCCTGGCAGCTGCACGCTTGACTTTTTTTTTGCAGTTCATGGGCAGTTATTTTGCGCCTTGGTTTTTCCACACGCTTCTTGCGACCCTGTTGACTATTTTGAATGAAACGCTTGATTGTTCGATGATCACGCTTCAGAAGCTTGGCAATTTTAAGAGTGCTGCATCCCTCTGCAAGATATCTCACTATTTTTGACTTTTCAGAGCCTGTCAAGTCCTTCTTTTGACCCATTTTGCCAAAGGAAAGGAAGTTGCCTAATAATTATGCACACCTGATATAGGGTGTTGATGTCATTAGACCACACCCCTTCTCATTACAGAGATGCACATCACCTAATATGCTTAATTGGTAGTAGGCTTTCGAGCCTATACAGCTTGGAGTAAGACAACATGCATAAAGAGGATGATGTGGTCAAAATACTCATTTGCCTAATAATTCTGCACTCCCTGTATTGTGTTTTATATTGGCAAATGATTGGCATTGGCGATGATATTGGCATATTGGCTTACACACAATCCCTTCATTTGGCCCAACTCAAATCGATTAAGTTAATTTACAGTTTTTTTACAATTATAAGTTGATTGAATGTAAAACAATTAAGCTGTCCCAAAAAAACTAAAGAATTGTGTTGTTTCAGCTCATTCTAGATAAGTAGCTTGATCAAGCAGCAATCGTTATTTTTTGAGTGCAATAACGGCAAAAATATTACCCAAAAATCTCATTTCAAGAGTTCGCACTTAGATATTGCTTGATAATAGCAAGTTTGGCATGCTGTCCCAGGAGAAAACTCTGAGCTCGGAGATAATTTAACCTAGAGCTCCCGCCTAATCAATCAGCATGTAAGGAGGTACGAGATCAGGTAGTTCTCAAGAGCTCTCTCTGGTAAAGGAGGAGAAGGGGAGAAAACCTAGACAGGCGGTCAGGCAGTGTAATACAGAGAGTGGAGCAAAGCGCATCAAATGATCGATAATAAAAGGGAAAAAAAGAAAAATAGAATAAATATATATTTTTAAATTAGACACACATCTGATGCTTGTATTTGCACCAGCTCCACGTCCACAACTTCACTCATTGGGTTAAATTAGGCTGTACAGTCTCCGTGTTCAGTCCATTACTTCCACTGTATCTGTTCAGCTGAGGGAACCGAACCGACCCCGTGACGTCATACACAGCAATATTCCAAGATGGAGGCACCCTAGGTCTAAAATCTTTAGTAAAACATGCCATTTTCTGCTAAATGGTTTCCTTAATCGAGTTTGTTTATTATATTTTCGTTATAGTGGAGTCCAATGTACAAAATAACGTAAACTTGACTGAGCGATTAATATCCCCTTAAAAGTGCATTGTTGGTGCGTTGCTATTTTTAGGAACTAAAAAAGCTGAAAAGCAGGTCTAAAGTCTAGCGCAGAGTGCGTTAGTTGTGCATCTCACTCACACATTGCTTAATACACACAGGATGTACAGCAATATGCAAATACCTTTCCATATGAAAAATAATTAATGCATTAAAATATTACAAAAATGATTACTTTCTACATAAATATAAAAACCACTGCCTCCATGCCTTCTTCATGTCGGGGAGGGGATTTTTTCAGTTTATTCATGACAAGTTGCTTTTGTATAAAGTTATTATCATCATCATCATTATTATTTATTATATGCATATTTATATTTACTATTATTGTTCATTTGTTCGCTTGCTGGAAATTAGAACTGAAGGAATAGTTCAGAAACAAATCTTTGCGCTTAACAAACAAAATTAATTATGTAGGCTTATAGATTTCTGTGCGTACAACACCATTTCCTTATCCACGAAATGAAGCTGAATGGAGGAGGCTCATTCTTTATCCTTGTGCTGCAGATGCTCTGTTTAATTGTTTTCTCGCTAGTGAAGCGTTCAGTTTTTCCACTTACAAAGTCCGCCATGTAAATAGCAAATGTGCCATGACGCGACGCAACTGACTCTTAAAGGGAATGGGAGATGACACTCTGATTGGTTTGTGCTCAAAACACACCTATAACTCATTAAACGAATAAGCACAACCCTGTAAGACCATGTGCCGGAGCGCAGAGCATATTTTTCTGTCCTTAAAATAGCAAAAGTGGATTCAGGCAAGCTCTTAATGCTTTTGCGCCCTGCGCTTTAGACTTTGTGCATAGATCGTTAAAATAGTAAAATAAAATTGTATAAAAAATATCTAAAACCATTTTGTTGGCAGTAATACTAGACAGGCTATTTGCAGTGAGCTTGGATTAATCCGATTGGCGTACTAATGATTACAGATGGGAGACCAGCCATGATTAATCATCACATGCTCCTCTCGAAATTAGTTTGTAAAACCTAGTCACTTAGGGCGTACTCACACTATGCTATCCGAACCATGCCCATGCCCGTTTTCCGGATTGTTTGAGAAGTGTGAGCGCTCTGAATCGGGCTCAGGCACATTTCACTTGGGCGGCCCTGGCCCGGTTGGAAGAGGTGGGCCTGAGCACAGTTCACTTGGGCTCAGGCGTGGTACGCTTACAGTGTGAGTGCAAGCGTGCCTAAGCCCGAAACTGAAATCAAGATGTGACTTTTAAGGGACTGTTTCATATGGATTAATTAATCATTCGTACTGTTCAATGAACGCAAACTGTCGTATTTATTAAAGATGCAAATCCCCTCACTGCACGTCAGCTGTGCCTTCAGCAAACCTCCTAATTCCTGCAGCACGAAGACTGTTTATGAGCGTCAAAAGTGGCTGATCTGTTCGGCGAAATATTAGACTGCGTGTCACCGCATATCAAATGACTTAAACAATATAACTAAAGAAATCTCCACTGTGCCATCCATCATGGATGACGTAAGCGTGCCCAGGCCCAAATGTAATGTGAGTGCGGGCCTACGGGGGAGACGGGAGGGGGGACAAGTGTGCTTTGGCCCGGTTCAAGGCAACTGTACATAGTGTGAGTACGGCCTACATCATGATGATAAAATTGTGGATGCCTTTCGCATCAGCATATCGACAACAAAGTTTTCTTTTTTAAAGCAACGAAGGACCCAGCATGTTGTAAAATGACATCGGAGAGGTACCCAGAGCATCAAAAGTAATGAGAAGGATCATGACTGAGCATCAAAATGTGACTAATCCATAGTGAGAATGTGTTAGATGTACACTTTTGTACTTTCTTAGCTACTATTATGTACTTTGAGATACCTATATATGGAGACTTTAGCTACAAATATGTACCTTCAGGAAATGTCCCACCCCTACGACAGCTCTTGTAACTTTATTTCTGAGAGCGTATATAGGAATGACATTGACAGCTTCTTCTTTTGCTTTTCCATTTGCAGATTGTGAGATTTGTAAATGGCAAAATACAATCTGCTTCCCTGTACTTTCTGTGGTCTTTTTTCTGTCTTTCATTTCCTCTGTTCTTCCTCAAAGAGCTGCGTGTCACACTGTGCTGCTCTCACCTCAGATGCTTTTCTTCTTATTATCACTATCTGTCAGTCCATATCCTGCTCTTTCACAGTCACTCGCTATCAGTCCATCTCATTCTCAATCTTTTGTTCGCGTCTTTATCGGTTTGTTTGCTAAGCTTTATGTAATTTTAGTTAAGCTGGGGTTTGTGTTCGTCCCATACAGAATATTGGATGGTGACATTTCAGGATTTTAGGTTGCCAGATCATGAACAAAGACACAGTACTTGCTGATGTGGAACTGACTTTGACTGGAACTTATGAAAAATGATAACATATACAGTTGAAGTCTTGGCTTTTCTGAATTATTTTCAGATTAATGGTTTGTTCTGTAGACAATGGAAAAAATATTGCTTAAGGGGACTAATAACATTGACCCTAAAATGGTAAAAAAACCTGCTGTTATTCTAGTTGAAATGAAACAAATAAGACTTTCTCCAGAAGAAAAAATATTATAGGAAATACTGTGAAAAAGTTCTTATATATATTACATATTATATTGCATATATTTAATATACATTATATTGTGTAAAAAAATAATATATTTTTACAACACTAAAATGCTACAGTATGGAAAATGCAAATAAAAAAGAAAGTAGTGATTTCCAAATTGACTTTGACTTATATTTCATTGCAGACAATATGAACACAAAATATGTCATGTTTTGTCTGGTCAACTTCATTTCATTTGTAAAAATACATTCTTTCCTGTCATTCAGACCGGCAACACACTCCAAAAAATGTGGGAATGGAGCAATTTAGGGCTAGTGGTCAGGTAAACTGTTGAAATAATGATGTGATTTGAAACAGGAAATTTCAACAGCCCACATAGCAAATGTTTTCTGGCCCAGCTCCAGGCCACACAATAAGTTTTCCCTCGGCCCAAGTAATGCAAAGAATGACGGTCCTGAAGTGGCCCATAACTGGATTAAAGACAAGGGCCACACATGGGCCATAACTTGCCTGAATGTCAGCTAATTTATTACCCTTAACTGGCCCTGAACTGGGCCAAAACAGGTTTATTATTGGTACCGATTCTCAACTATAAGTTAACCATATCAACACCACCCTTTAACCAGAAACCCCAAAAACTGAGCCATAATCCAGCCTAATGTTACCTAAACAATGTGAACAATCGCTACACTGATCTGGGCCACACACCTCTCATCCACAACTGGCCCAAATGTAGTTTGCCATCATGCATGCAGTGCCATCATTGCCATGCATGGCCCACATTCGGCTCACATTATGCATGCCAGTGCCGGCAACACGCCAGCAGTGCCATAATGAGGCCACATTTGGGCCAAGTCTGCTTGCTATGTGGGTCGTCATTTCATATACACATAACCATAATTTGTTGTATTATTATAAAGATGATTGTGTTTATATAAACACTATAAATGAGGAGGACTTCTCTTCTTCTCAATCCCCAAATCTGAATGCAGACACAGTGGATAGCAGTGCAGCAGGTCTCTTTCCCTATCTATTTCAACCATTAGCCCTGCCGGTAATCTGGAGGATTTTAAAAATAGGCGAACACAGCAGTACGACGATGTGTCTGAATGGTAACAAAGTCAACTGATAAAAGACAAAGTCCACCATTTTCCAATTCTCGTTCAGCTTTCCCGACAAAAATGCTTTCTGCAAACAAACAACTTTGCTTTATCGGCCCTAACAGCATCGCAGGGAAAAACATGCATCAAACCCTGTGGATGATGGAAACAAAGACATACGATCCTTCATTAGCAGCTAAATACTGAGTGCCGTGCTCAGATGCGGTCTCACTGAGTCATTGGGTCTCACAGCTTGGCAGGTCTGTCTTGCCATTTGGAAAGCACGTGCTCTCATGAATAATTAAGAAGCAGGGTCTTCTCATAAGATAAGAAAACTATGAATTATTAAAGTTATGAGTTATAATGAGAAACTGACACATCATCACTCCACTAGCAGATTCGCACTACATCACAAATTAGCTGACAAAAACTCACAATTATTTCCCCACAATTAAAGCTGACAGGTGCTAACGTTGTCTTAATTGATGCTCAACACACACAAATCTGGTCAAATCTCAAATAAAAAATACTCTAGGGTGTCTCGAACCTTTAACAGAAGCACTGTTATAATCCTGCTCAGTTCTGGGGCCTGTTTAAGTAAGTAGGTTCAACTAACTCAGAGTTTAAACTTGAACTCTGAGTTGACTTACCGAGAGTTTTCGGTTTCAGAATAGCTGATCTGAGTTAGGTCAATCACCTTTAAGTAGACTAATTCAGAGTTAAGCGCGCACACTGCAACCTATAAAAAGGCATTATCAATGGAGCACAGATATCACGAGTCACCATGGCAACATCTAAAAAAAGAGATGAGCATTTCTTTCTCCAGCAGAACTTGATGTGCTCATGCAAAGTTATAGCAAATATGACCATATGTTTAAAAAAAAAAGCCACACCACTGGCGAAACAGAGACAGTTAGCATAGGAAAACATAGCTGCTCAAGTTAATGCGTAAGTTTACATTTAAAGTATTTAAATATTTAAGTATAATAAAAAAGTATTGTAATGTGTAAGATGTTTATTGACTTTTTGCTTGAAAAGTGGGGAATTGGCCGTAATTCTGAAGTTATTTCAGATGTAATTGCATTAAATTACATAAAATAGGCTACTGCATAGTTTCTACAACAAAAACAAGAATGCATATAACCTCAATATTCAGTGGAAATGTTTAATTTAAGGTTGCCACTTTTACACATGTTGATCAGTTTAAAGGACACCTATGGTGAAATATCTCCTTTTCAAGCTGTTTGGACAGACATATGTGTATGTATGGTGTATAGACTGTCATATTAGGGTAATATAAACACACCCAGTCCTTTTTTTTCAATTTAACAACATAAAAACGGTGGACCAATTGGAGCCGTTTTGAGATCGACCGCAACTTGACGTAGGAGTGCGGTCCCCCCGCCCACCGAATTGATTGACAGCTGCGTATTAACATGTCTCCGTAGTAACTGTATAATCATATCAACCAGACACAGGACCGTAACCGTAAATAAAAGGTCTGTTCAGTTTGCTAGGATCAATCATCATCAAATGTGATTAAGAGTGAGTTTTACAAGTTTCAAATGTTTTAAAACAGTGCATGTTTGTAATGAATTACAGCGATTTACTTCAACACAGCCGTGTGTCAGAACAATTATAAAAGACGCTTCAATCCCGGTTTGTGGACGTTAAATCAGGTTTATTTTGTACATTAACAACAGATATCCATACAGCAGTGGAGATTAACCTGCATCCTATCACATTTGCGTGCAAAAACAGTGCTAAGCTAAACGCGCGCTGTCTGTGTGTGCCTGTCAGCGCTGTGTGTGTGCCTGTCAGCGCTGTGTGTGTGTATTTGTGTGTGTGTGTGTGCGTGAACTTTGTAACTACATTGTGTGTGACTCAGCCTTACAACTCCACAACATGCATCACATACTTATTGGTAAGATTCTTACTGTAGTTTCTCCTCACAAACGTTACGTGAGCTCTTATTCCTTCATATTTGTCTGTTGTCTGACGCAGCCAAGGGAGCCGCTGCCAGGCACGTGGAAACGGTGGGCGTGAAGGGCTAGCCTTAAAGGCGCAGTACACAAAAACTGATGCTAACTGATGCTAAATGCTACAAAAGAGAAACCTATGACATGTATAATAAAAAATCTGATGGGTGTTTTGAGATGAAACTTTACAGACACATTCAGGAGACACAAAAGACTTATATTAAATCTGGAAAAAGTGGTAACCTAGGTGCCCTTTAAGATCAAATTTCAAAAATTGAGTTTATAAAAGATTTAAAAGTGCACTTGTGTGTGTCTGCCTTTATTATTGATCAAGTGTAGAGGTTAATATGACATTTAGAATGTAAGCAGTATTAACAAATAGTCTTTAGAACGAGTAATAATCCCATTAATGTAGTTACATGTCACTGTCGAAGGTCAACTTAACCTAATTATTTATTGAAAAAAGGACAAGCCATTCTCTTACATGACTTTGTTCTTTGTGTGACTGAAATGTAGTCAATAGCGATGTTTCCATCAAAAAATGCTAATTAAATTTATGTGCAAAACTGGAATATCGCATAAAAGACGTGCGTTTCCACCCAACGAGTCAAAGAGAACAAAATCATCACTTCCTGATTAACTGGTGCCAAATATCAACAGTAAAACAGAATTTACTGTGGTAGGAGAAGTTGCGTCAATCTTTTCTTTATTTATTAAATGACTTTCACCTCAGAATGTTATTATATTAATAATATAATAACATTAATGCTAAAACGGTTAAAACAACATTTGAGATATTTTACAATGTGCTCAGCTTGCTGGTTTGCCCATTCACACACACTTTCATAATCACATGATCTCTTATAACAAACCTTTTTAATACAAATACTGGAATTTGTTTGTTAATAGTGTTTCCATCGTAGTTTATACGCATCCTTTCTTATCGAATAAAAAGTTTATCCTACTCAGTTATGTGTCTTTTATTCTTGCCGTTTCCATCAACTGATTTTATTATGCACATATCCAAAATGCGCATAAAAAAGGTGGGTGAAAATGTAAGGCTAAGGCGAGAAATACCGCTTCGTCTTTAAAAAAGGTGAGGAGACCAACAGAAGCTCTGAGTTTAGAAAATAAAACCTTCTTCTGACCAGGTTTGGTTCACAGAGTAAGTGACCACGGTAACTGACCATGAGTTTACTTTCAGAAACAGGATTGACTTACCCTGCTTTCTCCAGTTTGACAAACCTTCCATTTTTAAACGGAAAACCCAGTGTTTCTCTCATTTCAAGGTTACCATACTCCGAGTTTTCACTTAACCTTCTTCCTGAAATGGGGCCCTGTTCAGTTTAGTTCTCATCCAGTGGTGTGTGCACTTTTTTTTTCAACACCCAAAGAATTAAAAGCTTCCAACTATTAAATATTTCCAATACCAATCCCATGATAGAAGGAAAAATAGCTGTACATTCTCACAAGACATGATGATCAGTGTTTGGATATTGCACAATAACAAATTAAATCTGAAGCACAAGCTAAATCACAATCATTTGGCCGTTACTGTTGTGGCACGGCTGGCATTTCTGCTTGGTGTTTTTCTTTTTTGCTCTTTTTGTTGGCATGTGTGTCAACTTGGCTCTGGTCTGATGGCCTGGAGTGTTTGTCTGTAAATGTTTTCTTCTCTTGTTTTCCCCAGTGTCTGAACCTTGAAGGTTTAGATAAAAAAAAAAAATCAATGCGTGTCCTGATTTTGTAGGTCACCGGTGCACACGTTCTCCAAACACACGCAATGCACGACTAGTTTATCTGCCTGTGTAAGTTTGCTGTGACTCTCAAAGGAAAGAAACATCACAAATGAGATCTCTCCAAAGTCAACATTAGCGCTTGAAACCCTTTTTGCTTTTGTAATTTGATGCATTACCGACTGAAGGACTTTATATGTTGCGTACATTTGTGTTTGTGTCTGTTTTTCAAAAGACGAGGCATCCTATTTTGGTGTCTGCCTTCAATTCCGTTTGCAAACAGTAGTTTTACATGCATAGAAAGCAAACTAAAAGGCTCAGTGGTTAGCACTGTTGTCTCACAGCAAGAAGGTCAGTGGTTGGAGTCCTGATTGGCTCAGTTGGCATTTCTGTGTGGAGTTTGCATGTTCTCCCCATGTTGGCCTGGGTTTCCCCCACAGTCCAAACACATGCGTTATAGGTGAATTGAATAAATTAAATTAGCCGTAGTGTGTGTGTGTGTGTGTGTGTGTGTGTGTGTGTGTGTGTGAATGCGAGAGCATTTTTATTATAATGTTTTTTTGACTGACATTGTAACTTTTTGAAATTGACGCACAAGATACACAGGGTTCATACGGTCATGGAAAACCTGGAAAAGTCATGGAATTTTGACATGGCCAGGGTTTCTGCAGGATCTTAAAAAGTCTTAAATTGTCTTAAATCTCAAAAGCAAGGCCCTAAAAAGTCTACTAAGATGTTGTGTTGTAGGTCTTAAATCTTTTTTAACTGGTCTTAATTTTAATTTGTTCATGTGTAGCTACCTAAGCTGTCCATTATTTACCATACAATCACCAACAATCTTAATCTTAAAAAATGTTTAACTATTTATAAAAAAAAAATAGTCCATTAACTTACTGCTGAAGATACTGACAAGACGGCGACACAGTGGCGCTGTAGGTAGTGCTGTTGCCTCACAGCAAGAAGGTCGCTGGTTCGAGCCTCGGCTGGGTCAGTTGGCGTTTCTATGTGGAGTTTGCATGTTCTCCCTGCGTTCGCGTGGGTTTCCACCGGGTGCTCTGCTTTCCCCCACAGTCCAAAGACATGCGGTACAGGTGAATTGGGTACGCTAAATTGTCCGTAGTGTGCGAATGAGTGTGCATAGATGTTTTCCAGAGATGTGTTGTGGCTGGAAGGGCATCCGCTGCGTAAAACAAATGCTGGATCAGTTGGCGGTCCATTCTGCTGTGGCGACCCCAGATTAATAAAGGGACCAAGCCGAAAAGAAAATGAATGAATGAATGATACTGACATGACTAACATTGTTTATTATTAAAGGGCACCTATTTTACCTCTTTTTTAAGATGTAATATTAATATTATGGTTCTTCTGAGTGTGCCAGTTTAGGTTCAGTTCAAAACACAATTCAGATTTTTTTATTATGATGTGTTAAAAAGTGCTATAATGGGGGCGTGTACACAGTTTGCTGTTTTAGTTGCTTCACATGAAAATTAGTTTCAACTTCCTGCCCAACTTAACGAGGGGGCGGAGCCAAGAGCTCCCCCGCTTTGTGTATGGCTACAGACAGGCAGACTGAGAGCAGCAACATGAGTGAGAGGACCAGCATTCAGCTGTACATGTACGACTCGGACACAGACCAAGCAGAAAGTACAAAATCATTTGTGTCTTTGTGTAGTTTTACAGCCAACTGTGTGCTAGTTAAAAGCTCAGAGCTTGTAGCCTACACCGAGACTAATAACAAAGCACACTGAATTAACTTTGACTGAAGGGCATCACACACCGGATGCGACGCGGCGAGCACATGACAGTTGAAAGTATTGCACACTTGCAGCGCTGGTGTGTGTCACCTGATTGAAACGTATGTTTAGAATTCAAAAATGCATGCTTCGTGGCGCGACGCTGCTTGTCGCCGAGCGGCGCTTCTGGTGTACGACCTACCCGTCATACACCAGATGCGCCGCTCAGAGCCATGACATGGCACACCAGACACGCACATTTGCATGTTATTTAAAATGAAACTGTTCAGATAACTCTCTGTGGCGCGGCAGAAATATGAACAGTGTCCTGAGCAGGACCAGCGCGTCCATAGAGGCGACCTAGGCAGCAGAATAGTGAGCGAACCCCCCAGTCCTCACTTTCATCCGCGACACCCACCCCCTCCCTTCTGGTACTCAGTTTCATCCGCGACACTGTTTGTTATTTGCAATGGAGGGACACGCACGTGAGGCAACGTGCTCGCACTTTCCAGCTGCACCTAGTTAAGATGACAGGGAGTGACTGCGAGAAATGCAAACCACTGAAGTTTAAGGAAGACGCAATGAAAAGTATGCAAACTCACCAAAACTCACCAAAACTCACAAACACTGGCGGCGAGGACAGCGATAACCTGGTGAATGTTGAGCCCAATGAGCCTTACATCTAAAAATAGAGCAAGGGTGTTTCTTTGGTGACGTCGCTTTGACTCACACGCTGAAAATGGCGAACGTGAAACAACATACTGAGAAGATAGTAATGCACATCTGTCAATCAATATTGGTGGGCGGGGGGACCGCACTCCTACGTCAAGTTACGGTCAATCTCAAAACCGCTCCAATTGGTCCACCGTTTTTATGTTGTTAAATTGAAAAAAAAAAGGACCGAGTGTGTTTATATCACCCCAATATGACTGTCTATACACTATACCTACACATATTTCTGTCCAAACAGCTTGAAAGTAGATTTTTCACCATAGGTGCCCTTTAAATTATTGTCAGTGTATTTTAAATAGATTCATTTATAATCGTTTTTGATAGGGCAAGTGAAAATCTTTACCAACTAGGATATCCAAATAAAATCCTTAGCATTTAGCCCTGTATAAGTCCAAAATTTCATTCATAATGATCTAAAAATGTCTAAAATTTAACTTGCTTAAACCTGCAGAAATCCTGCATGGCATTTTCTAGGCCTGAAAAGCTTTTGGAAAAACATAAAAACTCACGAGGTTTTAGAAAAGTCATGGAAATTGCATCTACATTTAGTCATTTAGCAGACATTTTTGTCCAAAGCGACTTAAGTTGCGGTCACACTAGAGCTTGTGCTTGCAAAATTGTGTCGTACTGCGCTGTAAAAAGGATCAAGGTTAAACAATACGATTAGACATTAATTAAAGAGAGCGATTGCTCCATATGTTATGTTTCATATTTTAAATGATCTTCTATTGGTCTCACGCAATCACCTGATGTGATTTCACAGGTAAGAATTTACCATGCTTGAACTCTCAAATGCAGTGAAATTCGAAACTTGTGCTTGCGTTTCTGGTCTGCCGCATTCGCATGCCTATGAATGGAAGTCTATGGAGATAAAAGTGCAGCGTGATCGCGGCTTTATGATAAAAGTAGTTTTACCTACTATTACTAGTTTAACAAACTATTAAGATTATGTAAATTTAGTTTGACAAATATTTATATATTGGAATGGAGGTTAGTTGTTTTTACTTCTTTTTTTTTCTTGGCTAAAAACATGCTCTCACATTAATCAGAATCAGATCAGAAAGAGCTTTATTACCAGGTATGTTCACACATACAAGGAATTTGTTTTGGTGACAGAGCTTCTACAGTGCAACAGAACTGTTTTACATAGATATTAAAATAAATCAAAACTATTGCGTGTTTAGTTTTACCCCTAAGAAAATTTACCCCTAAGAAATGGGACACCACTACAACACCTGCACACATCATCAGATGTCATCGCGATCTCTTGCTTCATATGAGCTCAGACGATCGCGACTGCTGTGATTATTCCAGTTGTGTTATTTGTTGGTATTTATCTTCAGGAAATCACTGAAGGCATATATTATGTTATCATAACGATCTAATGTGGCAATAAGATCGAAACTATACAGCACATTTACACAATGGCCGTATTCATCTGTAAACACACCAAACAACATTAACATTATAGCAGACACTGTAAAAAGCTCATTCCCAGCCACTAGACTTTTCTGACAGGGAATTCGCATGTCATCGAGTGTCAGAATGTTGTGGGACTGCTATACAGGAGGTATTATTATGGACGAAATTTAGCGGTTTTTATTTTAGCATTTTTTTAAGCATGACGGTAAAACACAAACACAGTTTTGAATGTATTTAAATATATACTTGTTTGTTGTAAAAATCTGAAATATTGACAAAAAATACTAATTGGTGGATCTCCTTACTTCTGGGTGCAGAATTGGGACACCCAGGGCCAAGGGGTAGAATTGGGATTGGGCCTAGGTCATGAAAATCGACTAGAAAGTCCTGGAAAAGTCATGGAATTTTTGTAGTAAAAATGTGTATGAACCCTGGATATAATTAAGACACCATATATTTGACCATGAATGCTGCAGCTGTGCATTTTACTAAATGTCATTGTATTGTTAATGAAGATTGTAAGTGATTATATTGTCTCACACGGGCTACCATTGCCATGACTACACAGATGAATGTCTGAGATAATAAGAGCAGCCATTAAATAAAGTGTTCTTCATTCTAACAAGTTCCCCCGATTGTAAAGCGGAAATGTTTTTCTTACAAACAAATATGTGCTTATTTCCCATGCCAGCATGTTTTCTGTAATTTTACAGCCTTTTAGTATGAAAAACGCAGTAATGTTGCATGTGTTCTTTGTTTTTCACCAAGGTGGATGTTCATATTTTCCAGCTCTGATCAATGAACCATCTTTCTAACAGCTGGGAGTCTCGGAGAAAGAGACATTTTATGGTTTGACTGGGACTGAATAGACAAAAGAGCAACAACTGCTGTGCGGATACAGACAGATGAAGCAGACAAATCATCCACAACCACCACAGGAAAAACAGGTAGTGTGAAACCACAGGGTTTTGGGTCTCTCATCTGAGGATTTCCTGTGAATTTTTTGCTTTGTTGTGATCAAAGCTCTCTGTTGTGAGATCTTAAATGGGACCTATTGTGCAAAAAACACTTTTATAAGGAGTTTAAACACAGTTGTGTGGCAACAGTGTGTAAATATAAGCAGCTTCTATTGGTAAAAATTATTAATTTTATTTGTTATAATCACACTTTATAAAAACAGTCTGCAGAAACACTTTCATTGGCATTTTCCCTTTGTACATGTCATCAGAGTGGGAAAGCCCCACACATTAGGGCCAATCTTTGCTTCATTAGCATAAACAGCCTCAGTGCTTCCTACACATAGGGCATACTCACACTATGCTATCCGAACCGTGCCCAGGCCCGTTTCCTGGATTGTTTGAAAAGTGTGAGTGCACTGAATCGGGCTCAGGCACGAGTACAAGAGGTGGGCCTGAGCGCGGTTCACTTGGGAGCCCCGAAACTGAAAGCAAGACGTGACTTTTAAGGGACTGTTTCATGTGGATTAATAATCATTGGTGCTGTTCAATGAACGCAAACTGTCGTAGATTATTAAAGACGCAAATCCCTCACTGCACGTCAGCTGCAGCTTCAGCAAACTTCCTAATTCCTGCAGCACGAGGACTTCATGATTGTTTATGAGCGTCAAAAGTGGCTGATCTGTTCTGTGAAATATTAGACTGCGTGTCACCGCATATCAAACGACTTAAACGATATAACTAAAGAAATCTCCACTGTGCTGAGCAAGAGCGCTTACTGAACAGCGAATCATCGATGACGTAAGCCTACCCAGGCCCGAATGTAATGTGAGTGCGGGCCGTCGGGGGAGGACAAGCGTGCTTTGGGCCGATTCAAGGCAACTGTACATAGTGTGAGTACGGCCATAGACTTTACTTGGGCGGGCTGCCCAGGTATATTAACAGCCGCCCAAGTATATTTGGTGGTGACACATAAATAACATTATTATTATCATCCTTTTACACTTTTTTGTATGCACACAAGACAGCAAACATTCGCGATCGATTAACCAGTGGAAAATCTTCTCTCGCTCTGCACGTTTCCTACTGCTGGTGTGTGGGTGCGATTTGTCACTCACACAGCTCGTCTTTGCCGCCAAAATGCATCTGACCACAGTTTCTAAAATGAAATCTCCTAAAATGTCCGGGATTCAGGTTTTACTTTCACTTTCTAAAGTTGCCTTTATTTGTAGGCTATGCGGTTTTGCATCACCTTTCGGTCTCTCATCTTAGGATTTCCTGTGAATTTTTAGCTTTGTTGTGATCAAAGCTCTCTGTTATGCACACAGCCGCGAGAAACACATTAAATGATTAATCCTTTAAATAACGACTCAGTCAAAATTTACTAAATACTCGGAGAGAACAAAATCTGCAATGGCTGCAAAATGTTTGTTAGAAATGGCTAATCAACCAATTTGGCTAAATTTAAATAATCAACAATTTTATTCTAGTAATTTTTATAATTTTTAGTAATAACGTATATTTTTATTCCTTTTTTTCTGTTATTTTATTTAATTAATTTATGTTGGTATATTACATTACACTTTATACATATCAAAAATGCTTCGGCAATACTACAAATGTCAAGGAAATAAAGCAACGAGAGAGAGAGAGAGAGAGAGAGAGAGAGAGAGAGAGCCCTTTACCTGTTGTAAAGTCAAATCGCATATTTGCACTTCAAATTAATCAGTGCATAACGGAATTAGGCGGAACTAATGAAACCAAAAGTATTCCGGAAGCAATTGGCTGACGGAAAGTGCCAAGGAGAGGAGATACGGAAATTGCTGAGTGAATGCAGAAGATGGGGAAACTCACGTGCCATGTGCATGCATGCAGACAAGTGCTGTGAAAGTTGGAGAACGCGATCGATGCAATTATAAACACAGGGACACTGATGGTATGAGAACTGACCTTTTCTAATTTTAAAGGACTGTTACATGTCTCACCTTATGCATAATTATGCACAATATGAAAGACTACTGTGGTTTTGTTGCACTGTGGTTAATTCTTTTGTGCATTATATTATTTTGTGCACAATATTCAGTTAATTACAGTATACTGTTCATTTTGTTTAAATATTTCATGTGAAGTGAAATACCTGCCTTAATAGTGGAGAGGTTACTTGAATATGCAAATTAACAAATGCTGAGACAAATTTTGTAAAGCAAATGCATTTATTTACATTACGTATATTGGGTTTTGTTTAAGTCAGTATTGTGAATAATGTATATGTTATATGTTTTGTTACTTTTCTAAGGTTATCAACCTACTACTGCTAATGCTACCCTGCAGAAAAAAAAAAAAACATGTATATGCTGGTAAGGTATGTGTTGATGCTGGTATGCTGGTCTTGCTGGTTTCAATGCTGGTCTTTATGCTGGTTTTAATGCTGGTCTTTGGTCAGGCCAGCAAGACCAGCATTGAGACCAGCACTGAAACCAGCAAGACCAGCATCGAGACCAGCAAAACCAGCATTGAAATCAGCACTACCAGCATTGAAACCAGCAAGACCAGCATACCAGCATCAAAACATACCTTACCAGCATATGCGGTTTTTTTCAGGAGGGTACTGCTATTGCTACTACAACTGTTATTCAAAAATACAATTGCTGAAACACCTTTGCAGTTGTTCCCTGTGTCCCCTGTTATTGGCTAAAGCTCTTTCGAGTTAAAAGCGGATACTGATGTGTGAAATCCATAATAACTCGACACCTGTCAGTGGGTGCACATGGCTCCTAAATAGCATAAAAGAGAAATAGTGGATTTATTTCATTTTAACAGCCTTTTTTTAAATAACTAAATTAAAGGTGTCATAATAAATAAAAATATAGTTAAAAATCAAATCAGGGCTCAACAATAAGGACTGTTCGATGGTCCGGGGCCAGCATAAGAGACGCTTGGGACAGTAGACAGAATCGTTACTGGCCCGATCGTGCAAATACAGTCTTAAGGCCTGTGCACACCGAGACAATTTTTGCTCGCGTTTTCCGTTGACGTTTAACGCCTCGTGACTAAATAAAGGGCTTCAATGTGATGTGCACACCAATACGCAAAATGCCAGGCGCAAAAGCGTCATTTAAAAAAAAATGCCTCATGCTCGTTTTTTTTTGTTTTGATGCGCCGCGTCAAAACCTTGTCAACCTTCTCAAGATTGACACTTTTGTTCACGTGCACAGAGCTGCTGAAGTTACAGTAAACAGCACTTGGAGGCGCTCAAGCGCAACACTGTCAATGCGAGCGCACATTGAAGAAGATGCCCAGAGGCATGATGAACTGGTGAACAATAATCATTTCTTCATCGCTAGAGCTGAAGCTGCTTTGTCTTCTTTCTTTGTGTTTTAAGCGAGTGTCAGAAGCTTAAAATTTTGTAGCGCCATTTTACGTCAAGGAGTGATTTTGCATACTCTTCTGCTCGATGCCTGTGAAAATCGATTGAGTTTGAATTAAAAAAAAAACATCTTGGTAAACGCTGACGATAAACGCAAACGAGAAAAGCGTCCCGGTGTGTACGAGCGTTTAGAATGGAGAAACAGTTTGTGTTTAAGTCTTTAAATGCTACCTTCTCTGTAAAGTTGTAAACACCATATTGCTTTTCAGTTCCACTTATCTGATTGGCTGTTGTGAGCTTGTTTTTTTTTTTTCTGTAACCTGATAAAAACCAGTACAGCGAAGAGAAGGTAACATCAAACTATGAAGCTAAAAGAAAACATCTGTTTCTAACGTCTTATTAGACATTTATGTGGGAACAATACAACACGACAAAAAATAAATAAAAATGAAGTGATGTGTCAGTTTGGCAGTCAGCCACCTTTTGTTTTGCAATAACATACCTGCACATTTCCATACTGCTATATTTTATAGCTAAATATTTTAACATTTTTTAAATATTTAAATTCTAGATTCACAGACGTTATTTTTGACACATTATTTAAAATATTTGACTAAGAAATTGCTATTAACTTTATTTTGGGTGGGGCCAATGAAATTTTTGGGAGGGCAAGTTCAAATCTGAACAACTGGTTCAATCGTCCTAAGCGTTGAACCCTGCAAATGTTATTTTATTTTTTTTGTCGCATGTAGTTGACCATTTATGTGCTGTGGGTAAAAGGTGTGTTTCAATCCGGCTACCACCCAAGGATATTTCATATTTACGGATCACAACCGAGAGTTCGGAACGCACTGTAGATTAATAACCACTTGAAAGTTAATCCAACATTTATAACAATTGCAGAGAGATCGCCTCCCGCGTCATTCAAATGAAAACATTTTGGCTTCTTTGTAAAATATAATGATGATGGAAAAAGTTGTGGTGGGACCTAAATGTTTTCTTAGGTTATTATTTAATGTTTTCTGTCACTGTTTGTTTTGCCTGCATTAATGCATTTAGTGTAAAGCTGCACAATTAAATATTAAAAGATTGTGATCTCAGTTCAAACTCGTTCAACATGACTGATAAATGATAATGATTTGCTTATGTTTATGAATCCTTTGAAGTGCTGCATTAAAATCTGTGTTTGATCGAGAGAGATTAAATTTTTACACTTTTTCAGTGAGTTACAAACAATTAAATAACACAGAAGTGCTGGGAGAACATAGTTCAGATATAAACACTGATGCTTATGATAAAAGATTAAAATCATTGTTTAACGCAAGAGCGTAGGTTTGCACTTGACATTGATAGGGATGGGTGAATCAAACATCACCCAAACATAAATGCTTTTTTTTTAATATAAAAATTGCTATTAATGTTATTAAAATGCATTGTTTATTAATAATCCCTTCATACAATTAATTTAGTTAAATTAAATAGTCCGGCCCATAGCCAAGGGGGGTTCGAAAGACCAAAAGTTGTGTTATTATTATTATTATTATTATTATTATTATTATTATTATTATTATTATTATTAATAATAATAATAATAATATTATTATTATTATTATTATTATTATTATTAATGGTATTATTATTATTATTATTATTATTATTATTATTGTTGTTGTTATTATTATGTTAGAATTTTTCTTTTTATTCAAATGGCCAAACTCTGACTGAGGAAAGTTGAATGTGTTTTGGAGCTGCTAGTATCCGAGCGCAGCTACAGTCTCTAACATGATAACAGGAAAGGGACAGCCAATCACAATGTTCATATGTGTTTGGGGGTGGTGCGACTCGAGGAGAGATGTGATTTAACCCTTTTTGCATGTCCTGGTTAATATTGACAGCGTGATTTTTTTTTTTTTCCAAAGTAGATAAAATTTTTCGTGGGGACATTTAATAGTTGATGGATATTGGTGAGGACATGTCCATGCTAAATCTACACCCCTGGTTTGATGCTGGTGAATGTTGTAGCAATTATATTGTGTAATCAATGGGTAGCGACAAACAACCATTAAAATTATGCCACTGAATAGCTTTTCAAAAATGATCCACCTATAATAAAACATAAATTTTATATGTGGATTGTTGAATTATTAATTGAAAATAAATATGATCTGTTGTACAAGATGTTAGATTTCTATATGTAGCATTATCAGTAACCGTAGCAAAGATCATATTTTGTATAAAATATTTTCCTTTTTTTTAGCTGATTCTTTCTTGATATTTATTTTTATTAACATTACAGGTTCTAAGTTCTGTTTGTTCAAACCAATGGTTTTTGCAGCAATATTTTTGTATAAATGGAAAGCAAATGACATTTGTCTCCTCCCTTTTTTGCTGATCTGAAAAATGGTCCGATTTGTGACTCAACTGTAGTGTGATTCGAACCGTGAGATTTGTGATCGGTTACACCACTACCACCATTAGAGTTTTCACACCATACCGGTTGAAGATAATGTCAGCGACTAAGTGGCGTTATAAATGTGGAGTTTTATGTTGCACAAATGAACAGCATAGTCTCCATAGACTGTCTTCCTCTGAGCCTCTCTTATGATTTTTTTAATAATTACATTAGTCCTGTTTTGAATCTGCCGCTATGCCGAACCCATCTAACATAAACTATCAATTACATTGTAGAAAAAAAACATTTGGGTGTGTGTTCCCTATATTTATAACTTTTGAAAGGTTGCCAGTAGGGGTGTGAACCTACACTGGTCTCACAATTCAGTTTGGTTCGGTTACGGTTATCATGCCATTGACTCGGTTTAATCTGATATTTTGGTGCATTACGGTGCATTGACGATGCTTTCCATAAACAATTTGATATTCTACTTTACAACACAATAATTATTGTATTAAAATGTATCATTTAAAAATACATTTATATATTATTTAATACAGCCAGTCAGATATATGAACTATACCTTTAATTTGACCTTAATTTGAAGAAAACAATCCTTTTAAATGTATCAAACTAAATTAAAGTACATGCATTTATAGCAAATAAACTAATGTAAATATTATCTCACCTGCTTTCTGAGCGAGTTGTTAAACACCTGTGATTGGTCGCGGTTCTGGCACTGTTCAGCAAACAGTAGCTATGTTTCCATCCAAAAATGCAAATTAACTTTATGCGCAAAACTGGATTATCGAATAAAAGATGCGCGAATAAAGCAGCGTTTCCATCCAACGAGTCAACGAGAACAAAATCGCCACTTCCTGATTAACTGGCGCCAAATATCAACAGCACAAATAGAATTTGCTGCAGTAGGAGAAGCTGCGTGAATCTTTTATTCATTTAATAAATGACTTGCGCTTCAGAAGGCAATCCTGACCTGCAATGAACGCGCAGTGGCGTTTGAAGGCATGAGACGCGAAGCAAAGACACTCCTAATTCTGGAGGTCATTAATAATATAATAACACTAATACTGAAACGGTTCAGGCATTTTAGAATGACCAAAACAACATTTCAGATGTTTTACAGTATGCTCAACCTGCTGGTTTGTCCATTCACACACATTTTTACCATCACAATTTTAATTACAAAAAAAATTACAACATTTTTTTTATTGCATATACTGGAATTTGTTCGGTAAAAGTGTTTCCAAAGAGTTTTTGTTCTAACCAACACCTGGATTTTATATTTTGAGAAACCACTTTCTCTCAGGCGAACAACAGAAAACTGACAATGATCACCTCAGGTACACCTCATGTGCTTTATTCAGTGTTGAATGCTAATAATGTGAGTTTGAATGGCATTTTACATGGCATTTATTGCCGTACTACTGAAAGCAGCAGCAGCAAGTTCACCTCAAATCTTGAAAATAAAATAAAATTTGAAATGGAACTTCAGTGCAAACCAACACATATCAGTGATTCAGCATGGACATTTAATAATGTGAAAGAGATTTATTATGTATTAATTAGATTATAAACCTTACCAATTTGTTGGAGTGCAGCGAGTGCACTATTCTGTGCTTCTGAATGGCTGTTTTTAAGTGAAATTTCACAAACTAATTTCGAGAGGAGCACGTGATATGATTGACTGAAGCTGGTCTCTCATTTACTATCATTAGTTAGCCAATCAGATTAACCCAAACTCACTATAAGTAGCCTAGTTAAAAACTACTCCCTTATCTTCGTTTTCCTAAGAAACCCCCCATCCACCCCTTCTCCCCCTTTCTTCCTTTACCAAGGGGAACTCTCGAGAACCACCTGATCTCGTACTCCCTTCACATGCTCTATCGACCAGGCGGGAGCCCTGGGCTCAATCATCTCCGAGCTCAGGGTTCTCTTCAGGGACAGCATGCCAAACCTGCTTACAATTGTCAAACTATATCTAAGTGCGAACTCTTGAAATTTCTGTCGTGTAAAGTCTGGTGCAGCCAATTTGCTTATCATTGCAAATCTCGCCACGTAGCGTGTTGTTAGGACACGGGGTAACAATGTAACCTGCTTACCTAATGTTTACGTTTGTAATATGTATGTTATTTGCTAATTAATAACCTCATGTGGAACTCTGAATCTGCTTCTCATTTCAGAGTCTGCTATTGTCCAACCAAGGTCACATTTGCGTACTTTGAGAGCCTTTCTGACTGAATGAATGAATGAAATACACTGTTTTCCACCAAGGCAACTCAAGGTGCTGAAATATAATTGGCTAAACTGGCTTTGGTAGGGTTAAGGAGACCAAAACAAAGACAGCCGTTCTGGCACATAACACACATTTTCAAATGCAGAATATTTGACTTCTGCATTGTTTCATAAATATCTGCAAACATATTATGGTATTTTTATGCTTTAGAAGAGTCAAAAACTTATATAAAGCATCTTTAAAGTGGCAAACTTTATAATTTATTGTGCCCAAATGGTTTAAATTAGCTTAAAATCTTAGTCATAGGTCTTAGAATCACATAAAAAAGATATTTCAAACTTATATCATAGTTAAACTGACCATAAGTCCTCTGAATTTTCCTGGTTAATTATAATCCCAGCTTGACAACTTAAAAATTTGAATAACCTCATAAATGGTATGAAAAGAGTTTAAAAAAGGTCTTACATTTACCTCCATAAACCCTGTACATTATATACCCTCTAATAACATTTGAGCTTACTGAAAAGTCTTAAAATTATTTTTTGAGAAAAATAACAATCCAAAAATTGAGCAAGAGCCACAATATCAAAAAGTTTTTTTTTGTTGATTTTGGTACATAAGCGATGGCAGCATGGCTCCCTGTTTTTTTTTTTTTTCTTTAAAGATGAAGCGAGGTAGAAGATGTGTAGGCTTGTAAGTTGTGACAGTACATTCAAGAAAGGAAAGCTTTGCCCACTTACATCTGTGGGTGGAAGCCATGACTGCACTTTTAAAAGATTACCATTCCTGTTATCTGCATGGTCAACATTTTGGTGGGATGTCAGTGTGAAGACAAAACATCAAAGTGAAAGGTTTATTAAAATGAATAGCAGTTGAAACAAGTTAAGGAGTCAACTGTGTCAAACCATAACACCCCTCCTGTTTGTGGGCTTTATTAGGGGCTTTATTTAGGGGGTTCTTGGCAGGTCAGGGAATAATCATGTCAGTGAATCCGTAGATGAATGAGCGCATTGATTCTTTGTCAGAGGACATGTGCACACTAATATCTTTCTGTTTAAAATGCAACCTTTTATCTTCGTTTTGGTCTTCCATGCTCACTGAGATGGCATTTTAGGCAAGAAAAACATGAAAAACGATGATGCATTTTTTGACAATGTTATGATATATATATATATATATATATACACCCACCGGCCACTTTATTAGGCCCACCTTACTAGTACTGGGTTGGACCCTCTTCAGAACTGACTTAATCCTTTGTGGCATATATTCAACAAGGTACTGGAAATATTGCTCAAAGATTTTGCTCCATATTGACATGATAGCATCACGCAGTTGCTGCAGATTTGTCGGCTGCACATCCATGATGCAAATCTCCCATTCCACCACATCCCAAAACTGCTCTATTGGATTGAGGTCTGGTGACTGGCCATTTGAATACAGTGAAATCAGTGTCATGTTCAAGAAACCAGTCTGAGATGCCGGCAGGACGGATCCATGCTTTCATATTGTTGATGCCAAATGTTGCAGCAGAAATCGAGACTCATCAGACCAGGCAACGTTTTTCCAATCTTTTCCAATCTTTCTGTGGGAATTGTAGCCTTAGTTTCCTGATCTTAGCTGACAGGAGTGCCACCCAGTGTGGTCTTCTGCTGCTGTATCCCATCCACCTCAAGGTTGGACATGTTGTGTGATCAAAGATGCTCTTCTGCAGACCTCGGTTGTAACGAGTGGTTATTTGAGTTACTGTTGTCTTTCTATTAGCTGGAACCAGTCTGGCCGTTCTCTTCTGACTTCTGGCATCAACAAGGCATTTGCGCCCACAGAACGGCCACTTACTGCATATTTTCTCTTTTTTAAACCATTCTCTGTGAACCCTAGAGATAGTTGTGCGTGAAAATCCCAGTGGATCCGCAGTTTCTGAAATACTCAGAGCAGCCCGTCTGGCACCAACAACCATGTCACGTTCAAAGTCACCTAAATCACCTTTCTTCCCCATTCTGATGCTCTGTTTAAACTGCAGCAGATCGTCTTGACCATGTCTACATGCCTAAATGCATTGAGTTGCTGCCATGTG
>CAIGQZ010001210.1:6952597-6963344 GCA_903798205.1 Danio tinwini
ATATATATATATATATATTATAAATCGTAAACCATGGTTCTTCCTGTGCCCCAAAATATATATTTAAAATAATTAAAACAATATGTCTTTTGACTGCTTTTTAAAAAATAACTACATAACGCAATACAGTACTTTTACTTTCAGTACTTTAGTAAATTTTTAAATAAACTACTTGCAATAGTTAAGTACAAAAAATGTTGACAACTTTAGTACTTCCACTTAAGTATTGTGCTTAAAGAGCACTTCAACTTCTACTCAAGTCACTTTTTTGATAGAGCACCTGTACTTTTACTTAAGTCTGGGTCTCTAGTACTTTGTACATCTCTGATAAATGGTAAAATATATATGAAATTGTGACTGCCCTATAAGATCTAGTTATGTTTCATTTTAAAGTAATTTTTAATATAATTATTTTCATGCAATGTAGTTGCTACATGTTCATCTGTGATGAGTAATTGAGATTAAAAACACAATTAAAGATTAGAAGAAGTGTAGACTGAATGCTTCTGTGATTATTTCGTACAGTTTCCGTACACAGTATGCATCTGACATGCAAATTCTGCTGTCTGTCTCATTTTATATGCATTCAAAAATGATGTTTGCTACTTGTTCAAACTTATTTATAACAAACTAATACAGCACATTGCTTGAGTTTTATATTGGGACACTTTAAATGTTTATTGGTCAATCCATTTAAATTTGTAAAAACTAATAGGTTAACTTAAATCATTTTACCCAACACAAATTAATTGTGTGGAACCCAGAATTTTTAATGTAATGTAATATTATAAAGTGTGTGCTATGGTGGCTCAGTGGTTAGCACTGTCGCCTCACAGCAAGAAGGTTGCTGATTCAAGTCCCAGCTGGGTCAGTTGGCATTTCTGTGGAGTTTGCATGTTCTCCCCGTGTTGGCGTGGGTTTCCTCTGGGTTCTCCGGTTTCCCCCACAGTCCAAACACATGTGCTATAAGTGAATTGGGTAAACAAAATCAGCCGTAGAGTATGTGTGTGTGTGTGTGAATGAGAGTGTATGAGTGTTTCCCAGTTTTGGGTTGCGGCTGAAAGGGCATCCGCTGTGTAAAACATGCTAGAATAGTTAGGAGTTCAATCCGCTGTGGCAACCCCTGATAAATAAGGAACTAAGCCGAAGGAAAATGCATGAATGAATGAATAGTATACATCTTCCTTTCTTTTTCTTAAGTTTTCAATTATATTTTTGACTTTAACCACTGGATTTAGATGTTATAAAACACCAGGGGTCCGTTCTTCATACCTCACTTAAATAATCTTAGATGATTTGACAGATCCTGGATCTTTTAATCTTGATAACTGATCTCTGGCTAATTTGGTGCTTCAAACAAGTTTGCGAATCAGATTAAAATGTCTGGATGAACTGATCTGAGATCACTGCGTGTGTTGTGAAGGACTGATCTATCGATCCTCGAAATCATGATCAGCAATGCAATGATTGGCTGATGGCACAGCAGCGTAATGACATCATCTGATTAATATTCAATTATCCATGTGAGCAAAATTACATAAACATAATAATAAACAAATTGTTAAATATGATACGCGATAACTTTCCTCCTTTGTTGCGGGCTGCATGCTTTACACTTTCATGTGTCGAGAGTATTTAGCAATTTATTTACTTTTACAGTTAGAGTGGATTTTCTTTATTATATTAGCCATAGTAGTTTTACAGTAGCTGGTTTCTTAACCAGTGTAAAGAATAACTGGATGTTTGAATGAATTTTGCATCACAAAACCATTTTGATATTGCTAAAGGTGTCTGCAACTTTTGTGAAGCATCAAATCACAGACATATTAACGATCAAAGCATGTTTATGACTGCATAAATTTATTATTTCTTTAAAAAAAGACATATTGTGCATATCTATTATCATACACAAATTGTACTAAAGCGATTGTACTCGCTTGTATATAAAAAGTTCATTCATTCATTCATTCATTTTCTTTTCGGCTTAGTCCCTTTATTAATCAGGGGTCGCCACAGCGGAATGAACCGCCAACTTATCCAGCATATGTTTTACGCAGCGGATGCCCTTCTAGCTGCAACCCATTGCTGGGAAACATCCATACACACTCATTCACACTCATACACTACGCACAATTTAGTCTACCCAATTCACCTGTACTGCATGTGTTTGGACTTGTGTGGGAAACCGGAGCACCCGGAGGAAACCCACACGAATGCAGGGAGAACATGCAAACTCCACACAGAAACACCAACTGAGCCCAGGCTCGAACCAGCGACCTTCCTGCTGTGATGCAACAGCTGTACCTACTATGCCACTGCCCTATAAATAGTTCAATTTAATAAATTTTCTCTTTAAACCACCAGGTAGCAGTCTTTGTACTTTTTATTTTAGAGTGCAGATTGCATAGGTTTTATTAATAGCCTATATATTTTTTTACTTATATAGTATATAATATACTTAAAAAAAAAAAAATATATATTTACTATTTCCCCAAGTGTATATTACTACCACTGTAAGACAATATCAGAATTTGGTACATACTTTCAGTATTATCTTTGCTTGAACTCACCCGATCTAATCCTGTTGATATGAAATAAGCCTGCTCCCCAGCTGGTTTGAACTACCAGAACTGTTGCTATGACAGCAACTCTCGGATGAGTTTTGAAGAACAAAACGATCCTGGATCGTGTCAAATCGTCAATAACCAAATCCAGCTAACTGAGTAATCCACGTATGAAGAACAAACCCCTGCACTGTACAAAATGCAGAATTCCACACAATTCATTCACGTTGTCCCAAAATAAATCAATTAGGTTAATTGGTTTTGACAAATTTAAGTGGATTGAACATGAAACTGTTAAGTTGTCCCCAAAACAAATCTGAATAATTGTTTCAGCTCATTGTAAATAAGTGCTTATAGCAATTATATTTTTTGAGTGTGGCAAACTTATTTTCATTCACTCAAATCCTTTGAACCAAATGCATTCTGCAGACTTCTGTTGTAACGAGTGGTTATTTGAGTTACTGTTGCCTTTCTATCAGCTGGAATCAGTCTGGCCATTCTCCTCTGACTTCTGGCATCAACAAGGCATTTGCGCCCACAGAACTGCCCCTCACTGGATATTTTCTCTTTTTCAGACCATTCTCTGTAAGCCCTAGAGATGGTTGCTGTGAAAATCCCAGTAGATCAGCAGTTTCTGAAATACTCAGACCAGCCCGTCTGGCACCAACAACCATGCCACGTTCAAAGTCACTAAAAAACCCTTTCTTCCCCATTCTGATGCTCGGCTTGAATTAAATTACATTTTTGCCCTGAAACATTTAGTTTTTATTTACACTTAGCCATGTACAGTTCAGCAAAATGAACTATTGCAATTGATTTGTGTCATGAAAATAATTCATATGTGCGAGAAATACATTTAAACAATTCTTCTTTCCCAAAAGCGACACTTGATTTGAAACTTGTCAGAAGACAGCATTATTTGTGTGCAGTTTGCCTGTGTCATGCTGTGGAAGTATCCAGAAATGGTACAGTAAATGGACTGAACAAAACAATAAGCTCAAGGATGGTTTTCACTTATGGCTTATTCTGCTGAAGATCCACCAGCTTCAGTCAATATCCTCCTGTCCTTTTCCTCCAGCAGGAGTGAAGAAACTCTATAGTCCTAAAGAAAGATCTAGTCCTCAAGTTCAGCTTTTATAAACACTGCATATACTGTTCATACTGTAAATGTTTATGTTTTGAAAGGCTTGAATGTTTCCATGCAATAGAATCAGTTATCAAGGTCTCATCTCACAGTACCGCCCAGCAGTTTGGACACACTTCTGTATTTCATGAGTTTTCAGATTATTTTTTATTAATAATTCAAGGTTCTCAGAAGTGAATACACTTTGTGTATTTGTTTAGCAAAAGATAAAAAAATCCAAGATGGCTCTTCTTAAAAGAGAGAAAAAGATGGCAATGTTGTCATCATTCCTACAGCCGATGTGTTCAAAACATTAGGCTGAATGCCAATATCATTTCATTCAATTCATCTTTATTTCTATAGCGCTGTTTACAATGAAGATTGTGTCAAAGCAGCTTAACACAGTTAAAGTTCCAGTAATATGGGGTCTGGGGTCACCACAGCGGAATGAACCGCTATCTTATCCAGCATATGTTTTACGCAGCGGATGCCCTTCCAGCTGCAACCCATAACTGGGAAACACCCATACACACTAATTCACACACATATACTACAGACAATTTAGCTTACCCAATTCACCTATAGTGCATGTCTTTGGACCCACGCCAACACGGGGAGAACATGCACACTCCACACAGAAATGCCAGCTGACCCAGCCGAGGCTCAAACCAGTGACCTTCTTGCTGTGAGGTGACAGTGCTACCCACTGCACCACTGTGCCGTCCCTTCAGTCCAGTTATCACACAAAATAGTTGATATTGAGAATAGAAATAATATTTTAGGAATGAACAAAAAGCTTTGCAAATCATTTATATGCTATTTAAGAAGTATGAAGATGCATCATCACAGTGAAATAGCAAAATAACGGAAATATGCTAATTATCTATTAGCTATGTTTACATTATTAAAATGAAAAAATTGAAATAGAAATATTGTAAAATTGTTGATTGATTATATAATTAATAGAATTCAAACTATGAAAGAATAAAAAGAAACTCTTTATTGATGAAGCAACATGCTAAGCATCTGTTGACTCTTTGCCAACTTTGGTTCACCATTTTAAATAAATAATAAACAAAAAGTTTTAGTTTTTTATAAACTAGTTGTTCGTGCTCTTATGGAAAACGAATACACTCTTAAAAATGAACAGCCCTTATTGGCATAGATGATTCCACAGAGCACTTTATCATCTATTTAATCTTGTCATTGAATGAAATGTCCTTTAAAACATTTAAATATTTATTTTTACACTAAGAAAATCTGCTCTTTAAGAAAAGTCATTTGAGGAACCAAAATTCTCTATGGAAAACCCTTTTTGTCACCTTTATTTTTAAAGAGTGTATATAATAATAAAAGCGCAATATAGCTTTATCAAAAACGCCAAAATGTGTCTAAACTTTGAACCAGTAAAGTAATTTCATTTCGTGTCAATAATGTTTGAGATTTGCAAATCCGTGTCGCGGAGCAGAGGTATTCAAAGATGCGTTTAAAAGTCCAAAGTGCATCTCTTTATCCTGACGTCACATCCCGATCTCCATCTGCACCACGGCCACCCCGGCCGGAGCCTCCGCAACCTTCTTCCCACGGGACACCAGCTTGGCCAGGCTCCGGATGGACGGCGTGGCTCTAAACAGCAGCTTCTTGAGTCCGGTGCGGTACTCTTGCCGGATCAGACAGTACAACACCGGGTTTAGGCAGCTGTTGGTGTGCGCCAGACACACGGTGATGGGAAACGCGTAGGCCTGCGCGTTATAAAACGCGTTACTGAACGGCACCAGGTCAAATTTGATGAGCACCCCCCACAGGGTGAGCGCCTGGTTGGGCAGCCAGCACAGAAAGAAGGACAAGACTACGATGGTGACCGATCTGGTGACTTTGGAGCGGCGCTTGTGCCTCCCTCTCTCGCTGTCAGAGCCGGCGATCCCGGTCACCCGCCGCCGCAGGACGAAGCGCAGCAGGAGCAGGTAACAAACGCAGATGATGACCAGCGGGATCACGAAACCCAAAAGCACCTTTTGTGTCTGATAGAGACCAAGAAGCAGCTGCGGATCCCAGCTACCCGAGTCCGGAAAGCGCACGAGGCACAGCTCGTCGTCGGACACCTGCGCGGTAGTCGAGTACACCGCGTGTGGGATCGTGGCCACCACAGACACGATCCAGATCCCCAAACTGGCCCACTTCACCTCCGCCGAGGCCGTTTTGGGACTCTGCATGCGTAAAGAAGAGGACAGAGAGCAGTAGCGCGCCACGCTCATGGCCGTCAAGAAGAAGACGCTGGCGTACATGTTCATAGTGGTGACCGAGCTGATGATCTTGCACATAACCTTCCCAAACGGCCATCTGAAGTCCAGAGCGGTGTCCACGGCCCAAAATGGAAGCGTCAGGACGAACTGCAGGTCGGTCACTGCCAAACTCATGACGAAGCAGTTGATGGAGGACTGCTTGAGTCTGTGGCGCGACTGAAGCAGGTAAAGCGCCAACAAGTTCCCGACGAGCCCTAGCGCGCACACGATCAGGTAGACGAGCGCGATCACGACGCGCATGGCCATGCTGGAGCTGTCGCCGTAGAGCTCCGGTGCGGACTCTCTGGAGAGCAGCTGCAGCCAGCAGCGCAAGGACAGGTTCTGGAGAGTCCGGTTCTGTAGCGCATCGCTCTCATATAAAGCCGGACCGCACGACGCTAAACCCGGTGCCAACGCACTGCTGTTCCCCTGCATGGCACAGCTTTACGCATCCAAACGATTTCTATAATATTCCATGTGCTACACAGATGTTTTCCTAAAAGTCATCCTACAGCTTCAGCGCGCGATCCTAATGTGCTTATTGCCAGATTTAAAGCGCGCTGTGAGTGCGCGTCTCTCCACTGCGCTCTGCTCGACTCCCCGCACCTGAATGAGCTCCTGGAGAAACACTGAGCTTATATAGCGGACACGCGAGCTGTCACATGGGGAAGCTTTCATTCAACTTAACATAAAACAAATGTATGTTTTTAACCTGAAGACATGACATATGAATAAAATCATATGCTAAATGAATAAAGGCCAATAATGATAAGATGTTGACATAAAATGTCTGTTAGTTTTTATTTCTTTACATGAAGATTAAATCAAATCTGCAGTAAAATGATTTGTTTAAGATGTTCGGGTGAAAATAATCCAGAATATGATTTATATTTTTTGAAGCGGACAATATTCTAAATGCAAACATTTATTTTATTTATTTTTTGGTCATTTGTTTTAACTGACATTTAATAAGACGTATTTTTTCTGCATCAAATTACATTTACAAAAGTGATTTTATACACACAGAAAGAGTATAAAGTGCAAATAAAGTGTCTGTTTTAAACAACTTTGTGATAATATGATTAAATTAATGTTTCATCTTCATGCATTGTAATAAATATGCAAAAATTAAATAACCACTTATTCTTCTAACCTGTAATTTTAATTATGTGTAAATAATAAGTGATCTTATTAATATTTATGGCATTTAAAATGATTTAAAATGCTTTTTTGACCATTATGTAAAAGTGGTTTAAACGAGTGGCGCAGTATAAAGATTTAAAATCACAACAAATTAGCATTTTAGAGCTTTACTGATTATTAGCATTTCATAGGTCAACAAACAATTATTGTTATAAATATACCAGACAATCGGACAGTAATTGTTGCTATATAATTACTGTTACACGGAATGACATACACTCACCAGCCACTTTATAAGGTACACCTTACTAGTACTGGGTTGGACCCTGTTTTGTCTCCAGAACTGCCTTAATCCATTGTGGCATTTGTAACCAGGCATCATTTTTCCAGTCTTCAATTGTCCAATTTTGGTGAGCCTGTGTGGATTGTAGCGTAGGTTTCCTGTTCTTAGCTGACAGAAGTGGCACCCGGTGTGGTCTTCTGCTGCTATATCTGCTATATCCGACTCAAGGTTCTGCAGACCTCTGTTGTAACGAGTGGTTATTTGAGTTACTGTTGCCTTTCTATCAGCTGGAATCAGTCTAGCCATTCCCCTCTGACTTCTGGCCTCAACAAGGCATTTGCGCCCACAGAACTGCCCCTCACTGGATATTTTCTCTTTTTCAGACCATTCTCTGTAAACCCTAGAGATGGTTGCTGTGAAAATCCCAGTAGATCAGCAGTTTCTGAAATACTCAGACCAGCCCGTCTGGCACCAACAACCATGCCACATTCAAAGTCACTAAAAAAACCCTTCTTCCCCATTCTGATGCTCGGCTTGAACTGCAGAAGATTGTCTTGACCATGTCTACAGACCTAAATCAATTGAGTTGCTGCCATGTGATTGGCTGATTGGAAATTTGAGTTAACGAGCAATTGGACAGGTGTACCTAATAAAGTGGCCGGTGGATGTTTTATTGGTTCACGTTTAGAAATGATAGTTGTTTTTTTTTGTTAAATAAGTAGCCTAAAAGAAGAAATAAGTACACAGGACACATTCTAATATTTTTCGTTTACAGTATTATACTTGGCGTCACGGTGATGCAGTGGGTAGCACGATCGCCTTACAGCAAGAAGGTCGCTGCTTTGAACCTTGTCTGGGTCAGTTGGCATTTCTGTGTAGAGTTTGCATGTTCTACCCGTGTTCACGTGGGTTTCCTCCGGGTGCTCCGGTTTCCCCCACAAGTCCAAAGACATGCACTATAGGTGAATTGGGTAAGCTAAATTGACTGTAGCGTGTGTGTGTGTGTGTGTGTGTGTGTGTGTGTGTTTGTGGATGATTCCCAGTGATGGGTTGCAGCTAAAGGGCATCCACTGCGTAAAACATATGCTTGATAAGTTGGCGGTTCATTCCGCTGTGGAGACCCCAGATTAATAAAAGCGCTAAGCCGAAAAGAACATGAATGAATGAATGAGTATTATACTTTTTTGTTCTGATGATTTCGAGAACTGTTTTTCTTTTATATGACATATGTGAATCACATTGTGTTTCATAAATATCATATTTTTTCTAATCAATAACAGTGGTAACGTTCAACATCTATTAATATCCAAGACTTTTTTTTATAACACCTTTAGAAATATTCACAGTAATGAAACAACCTCAGACACACATATAAAACACCTCAAAAGCCTGAAGACTGAATTAACATGGTAGCTGAAACACAAAAGCCTTTTTTTTTATTCAAACAAAGTAACTGGAACAGCAATATCAATTAATTCATTGAATCTCCTAGTGCGTCGCTCCTGGGAGACATGCTGAGATGAATTAATCTGGCCTCAAAGGTTTGTCCTGAAAATCATTTCTAGTCACACTTTTAATAAAACAATCCAAGAATGAATATTCCTAAACTTCAATATGGGTCAAACAAGGTGAAGCTTCTGAAAGGATGTCTCCCTTTCCCTTGTATTAACATTCAGAGCAGTAATGAAGAATTTCAAGTGCGTGTCCTTGTGCATAAAAGAAACTAACATTGAGGTCATTATTTGCTGAAGAGACTGCAGTGGCATTGCAAGTTCCTTTTAAAAGCACTCATTAAAGGAAGGGTGAAACTTTGTTATAAATTTGAGATATTTTAGTGTATGAAACCATGCTAATTGTGTCATGAATTAGCTTTTGTCATTTAAAGGGTTTAACAGAATAAAAACTTAAAATGATGATGGGGAACATTTGAAAACAATATTGTGTGGTGTTTAAAGATGCTCTGGGAGTATGGGGTCAGAGGCGCTCTGTTAAGGGCTGCCTTGTCCCTGTATGAACAGAGCAGGAGTTTGGTTCGCATTGCAGCTGTTCTGACATTTTATCCTACCCATCAGATTATGCTACCAGCACCGTATTTGAATGGTTCTCAGGTTGGGGTTAGGGATTAAGTCGGTTAGAGCAATATTACAGCCTCATATCACACTACTCTACATTAAAATTTACACTGGTAGCAAAATCTGACGGGTAGCATCAGGCCCTTGCAGAGGATTTCCAAAGGGCATGTGCAGAATTGAAGATGAGGGCACAACATGGCAAAAACCCGAAGTAACTAAATTGACGAGGGGAGGGGGGTTGTTGAGATTGCGACGTGAAGAACTGGGGGTGGAGAGATCACAGAAAGGTGATCACGGAATGAATGGTGGGGCACTTACGTTCATTTTGGAAGGGCACTTTATATCCCAGACTCAAAAGGGCATGTACACTGCACAGGTTTAGCCCGATGTGTGCACGTGCCTGGGTAGCTTATTGCGTCATCAAAATGTGCCACCTACTGACAAAATTGACAGAACACCGGCAATAAGTCAGACTTGTTTCCAGTGCATGTTGGAGTCTGGCAGGGCTGCTATTTGTCACTAATTCTTTATAGACAGAATTTCTATGCACAGCCCTGGGCCTGGGGGAGTCCGGTTCAGGGACCACAGGATTTCATCTCAGTTATTTGCAGATGATGTTGTTCTGTTGGCTTCATCAAACATGGACCTTCAGCATGCACTGGGGCGGTTTGCTGCCAAGGGTGATGCCGCTGGGATGAGAATCAGCACCTACAAGTCCAAGGCCATTGTGCTCCACTGGAAAAAAAGTGGCTTGCCATATCCAGGTTAGAGGAAAGTCCTTACCCCAGGTGGAGGAGCTCAAGGTGGAGGAGCTCAAGTATCATGCGGCCGATGTACCGGTCCGTTGTGGTGAAGAAGGAGCTGAGCTGAAAGGCAAAGCTCTCGATTTACTGGGCAATCTACACCTATGGTCATGAGCTTTGGGTCATGACCGAAAGGACAAAATCTTGGATACAAGCAGCCGAAATGAGCTTCCTTCACAGGGTGGCAGGGCGTACCCTTATAGATAGGGTGAGGAGTTCTGACAACCGGGAGGAGCTTGGAGTAGAGTCGCTGCTCCTCCACATCGAGAGAAGTCAGCTGAGGTGGCTCGGGCATCTGTTTCAGATGCCTCCTTGACACCTACCTAGGGAGGTGTTCCAGGCATGTCCCACTGGGAGGAGACCTCGGGGAAGACCCAGGACACGCTGGAGGGACTATGTCTCTCAATTGCCCTGGGAACACCTTGCGATCCCCCAGAGGAGCTGGAGGAAGTGTCTGGGGAGAGGGAAGTCTGGGGT
>CAIGQZ010001210.1:6979609-6992396 GCA_903798205.1 Danio tinwini
AAATCTTGACCAATCAAATGCTCTCTAGTATCTGACATGCCCCGTCCTCTTCAAGACGCTTCACATTTGATGCGCTTGAGCTCAACCACTCTCACTGGCAGAGCTGTGACAAAGCAAAACCATATTGGCTGTTTTCAGTTAAGATTACTTCAAACATGGAATAAAAAAATGCACATTTCAAAGCACTTCACAGGACCTTTAAGAAGCATTTTCTAGACAAGCCAAAAATATTGTCTTGTTTTAAGAAATAATAAGCCAAAATTAAGTGTTTTTTTTCCTTAAAAAAACAAATAATGTGCCAATGGGGTAAGCAAAATAATCTTGTTTTTCGTTTTGGCATACAATTATTTTGCTTACCCCATTGGCAGATTATTTATCAAAACACTGAATAATGAAAGATGGATATCTGAAAGTGTGTTTTATGGCAGGTATCAGCTTAGTTGTTGTTTTTACATGTTGAACTCAGTTGTTTGTTACAAAATATGCTATTAGACTATTCCTATCAGATAACTCTGAATAAACTATAATTCAGAAAGGCTGAACTGTTTTAGAGAGTGCTATATTCAATATAAGCATGTTTTAATCTAGTCAATGCACAGCAAATGTGATGATATGCAACCTATTTTAATTTGGGATAGTTCACCCAAAAAGGAACATTTACTCATTATTTACTCGCCATCAAGTGGTTTCAAACCTTTTTTGAGTTTCTTTATTTTGTTGAATACAAAATAAGGTATTTTGAAGAAAGCTGAAAACCTGTAGTTGTAACAGGATCATTTCAAGTATATTTATTTCACTATATTTTCATCCTGTTTACTGGTTATACTGATACTGGTTCATACCTGTTCCACATTGAACATTAGCACTAGTTGTAAACACACACACACACACACACACACACACACACACACACACACACACACACACACACACACACACACACACACACACACACACACACACACCCACACACACACACACACACACACACACACACACAAATACATATTTAAGTTTGATTTTAATAATTTGTTTTATATACTGATGTAAAAGCAATTTGTTATATTGTAGAATGTTATTTTTGTTGACAGTGTACATTTAATGGTATGAGCTGAAACTGCCGATCTGTCACAAACATAATAACATTCTCTGTGCAGGTATGCATTTATAATTTTTATTTTAAAGATGTAATATGAGGATTACGAAGTATGCTATCCATCTCAGATGCAGAAAAGCTAGTCCATGCTTTTATGACTTCTAGGCTGGACAAAACAAACTTCAGCTAGTACAAAATGCAGCTGCCAGAGTTCTTACCAGGTCTAGAAAATATGATCATATCACCCCAATTTTATCCTCCTTACACTGGCTGCCTGTTAAGTTTCTTATTGAATATAAAATATTGCTTCTTACCTATAAAGCCTTAAATAATCTAGCTCCTGTTTATCTTACCAACCTCTTGTCTCGCTACAATCCAACCCGCTCTTTAAGATCTTAAAACTCAGGGCTTCTGGTAGTACCTAAAATAGCAAAGTCAAGTAAAGGAGGACGAGCCTTCTCATTTATGGCCCCTAAACTCTGGAATAGTCTTCCTGATAATGTCCGAGGCTCAGACACACTCTCACAGTTCAAAACTAGATTAAAAACCTATCTTTTTAGCAAAGCATACACTCAATGCATCACTTAGCAGCATGACGCATGATTGTGCCACACGCAGGTTTTTGCATCTCTTTTATAAACACTATGAACAGCAACTACACTAATTATTCTCCTTATTCTCTATTTCCACCTGGGGGTACTCATCCCAAGGCCCTCAGACTATGCAGCACCACTGATGCAATCCAAGACCAGCAACGAGATGATCCAGAGGTTTTCATAATTCTGGACCAGGCCGAATCCTGAGCAGCTGCTGTGGTGGTCATGGAAGAGTGGAGAGCATGAGACTGATTCCTGTGACACTCCAAGGACAGACGAGTCTTCGCTGAGGTCAAGCATTCTCCAGCTTCCAGCGCCTAGACTGCAGCTCTGCACAAGACGTTTGGCCATAGGAGAAATGGTCATGCCCAACTGAGCCTGGTTTCTCTCGAGGGTTTTTAAATTCTTCACTTTTGCCAATTGGTGAAGTTTTTTCCTCGCCGCTGTCGCCACTGGCTTGCATGGTTCAGGATCTGTAGAGCTGCGCATCGATGGAATTGCTCCTCAGTGTTTGGACTCTCAATAGTGATTTCTAACCCACACTGAACTGAGCTAAACTGAACTGAACTTAAACTCTGAAAATCGAACTGACACTGTTTCAATTTACTATAAACTTCCATGTGAAGCTGCTTTGACACAATCTACATTATATAAGCGCTATACGAATAAAGGTGAATTGAATTGAATTGTCATTGTTCATACGCTGGTTTTTGTAATTGTGAGAGTTATTATTTTCTTTCTCTTTCCTGTCTTTGCGTCCTTTCGCGGCGCCTCTCGCTCTTTCTCCCCTCTCTCTTTCTCCACCTTTTTCCTGAACTGAAGTGTGTACATTTAATAGTATGAGCTGAAGCTGCCGATCTGTCACAAACATAATAACATTCTCTGTGCAGACTCAAAATGGTGTCCTCTCGTTATTAACGACACAACACAACGCAGACCAAAAGAGAGTATGGTTACATAATCATTTACTTTCATAGTAAAAACAAACTATGGAAGTCAGTGGTAACAGCTTTCCAACGTTTTTTAAAATATCTTTGTGATCAACAGTTAACCTATACATGTTTGAAACAATAAATGGATGAGTAAATGATGACAGAATTTTCATTTTTGAGTGAACTATCCCTTTAAGGGTTTTCTTGCTTTCACTATTGACCTTATTCTTTAATGCAGAAGTGCGCTCGTTTTAGCGATTGTATTAGAACTTCCGATTCAGTTGCCTATGGGAGAAATGACTAGGAATAATAAACGGCTGAAAACGGTCAAACTACTCGCTCTACAAACAAGTGTTTGCATGATTATACAGACAAAATAGAATAATATAATAAGAAAACATCAGTTTGCAACATCATGGAGCATAACGGGCTGTTTTTAACCTCTAAAAATGAATGGAAGTAAATGAGACCGGAAGTATCCAGCCAAAATGATTCAGATGGCTGCGCCCGCCCGTACGCGGAGAATAAGGTGAATTGCTTGCATTTTTGTTTTCAATATCACTTCAAGCTACATTCTTTTCAACAGTAGCATAGCATAACTTTTTTTTTTTTACAACCTTGATGTAAACATGCTGACAAATGAACAAAATAATTTCCCTGGAGATCTATCCAGACAAGTCTGACTATAATCTATTATTAAAACACAAACTGGAACATTCATTTATGATGTGCTCACTCATTTAAATGACACATTTAAATAAAAAAAAGTTAAATATCTATGAATACACACATTTCAGCACAGCTAAAATAGTTTTAGCGTTTGGTTGATGAAATAACTAACCAACAAACCTTTAGTTAGATGCTCAGTAGAAGGATTTAATAATATCTGACATGGTTAAAATATATAAGCATGAACTCAGAGTTGGTCATAAAACCATAGTCTTAGGGTGCTTTCACACTTGGTTCAATTGCCTGGACCGTACCCAAGTTCGATTGTCCCCCCCTGCCACCTTCTCGGTTGGTTTGTGCTCACACGGCCTTTTTTTCCTTCTGAGCCCCGCTACGCTTGCGTCATCAAGCTGCTGTTTTGTTTACGACTGTTGCTAGGTGACGGTCACGAAAGCAAAGCGGCAAAATGAAAAGACTTCCGCACATCGCAGTCGATTTGCTGCTGCTGAATCTTTTAGTTTTGGACATACAGAAAGTGACTCGCGTCCATCTGCCGCAAAAATATTATAAACATTCAGAACATCACACAGTGTCTGCAGAAGCTGTTTTTGGAGAAGACAAGCAAACATCACTGTGTATCACTGTGTTTGCCCTGGCTCAGTCCTGCTTGTCACTAAGGTAAAATACGTGACACACACACACGCACACACACACACGAATGAACGTTATGAAAACCATAGTTTGTTGTACTGTTAGTGGTTCACTTCTGTTATTTGGTACGATTGCATTCATACCAGAAGTGAACTGTAACAGAGTTTGCATAAACCGTACCCCAGACCACCTCTTTCAGACGGACTCGGGTACGGTTCACGGGTGCGCACCCGACATACCTGCCAACACTCCATACCTAAACACACTTTCCCGGGAGTCTCCCGTATTTCAGACCCACCTCCCGGTTTGTCATTTCTCCCAGAAAATTCCCCGAATTTCTACCCCTTCCCCTAGTCCTCAGGTGATTGGTACAATCTGACACCCCATTCACACGGGGCTTCAGCGTCAACACTTGACAGAGGGCACGCTTGAAGTTGCCCTGAATTTGAATAAAATGAGTCAGCAATCAGCTACTGTCTGAACTGGTGTATTTGCATACAGCAATCTGATTGGCTGGCGCTTCCGTTACAACTCGAAAGTCACAACTTCTGCGGCTATCAACGCCACTGAAGCAGCGCAGACGGCTCCACAATGCAGTGCGTTGAACTGACGCCCCTTGTAAATGGGGTGTAACACCCCGCATCGATGACAGACCATGAAATACGGGAGACTCCCTGGAAAAACGGGAGTGTTGGCAGGTATGATTATCACCTGTCAATCACTTTTTCCGCTGAACTCTGGCATGAATAGGCAGAGTGATCCGTGTCGTTATAATGGCGTCGACAAACTCGGTTGGTAAAAAAGGTGCACAACCAACAGCAACCAACCAACAGTATCTGCGGTTTTTACTAAAATGACTAAGTATAAGCGTGAAAGCAAACGATTGAAGCAGTGTACTGACGCTGTGACACGTTACCGGATAGATTCAAAAGACTGAAGAGTCGTTAGATAGAGACACGATTAATGCAATATCACGTTTAACAACTATAGTGAGACGCCATCTAGCGGTACATCCTTGGTAAACTGTCCGATGTGCACTTCTCTCTGGGGTTTTGTGCTCAAAGCACCCACTGCCTGCTGGAGCTCAGACCCTGCAGCTCATGACAGAGTGTGTGTGTGTGTGTGTTTGTGTGGTCACGTGATGTGAGGACGGAGAACTTTTCAGAAATGCTAGGTAAAACGCCAGTGTGGACGTGGATCATTTTCGTTCTAAAATACCATTTGAAAACTAAGACGTATTAGTGTAAACGGGGCCTGAGTGTGTATTTTTTGCAAGCGGGTTGCTGCTGCGACGGGGGCGGAGGATCGCGATGCCAGCTCAGCATCGTGATATCTATTGGCTATAAGCGATGGACGATGGCATAGTCTATCAACCTAACCCTAATTCCCAGTTAACAACCTTGACCTTCAGTGAATACATTCAAATCCATATACTTACATCCACATTCATATGTATCTTCTTGTTATTTACTGGGAGGTTTTTGACTCAGACTCTGATTTGAACTCTTTGGCGCCATCTTGTGAATGGATTACACATAGGTCAGTAGCTTAGTTTTGTTTCTGTCAGCTTTGCGGTTTCCAACTGTTTGGCACCATCGTGTGACTGAATAATGCGCAAGATAGTGTATACTCCATCAGCTTTAGTTTCTGTCAGCTTTGCATTTGATTAAAGACTATTACTATTACAGCTCAGAACAATGTTTTGTGTCTAATTTGTATGTTTTGTGGCAAGTAGCTATGTAATAAGTTGGATAAAGTATATCCAGGCGGTAGTTTTCGCAGAATAAACCCCTTCAGTCTTATACAACTGTGCTCTGCTTCATGTTGGTGTTTATTCTTTGATAACAACCCTTACTTGTATCATATTCATAATCATTATTGTCCTACTGGTAACTCTGTGTTGTAGAAAAATATCAGGCTTTGTAGAGGTCATATACAGAAGTTACCAAATTATGATATATATATAATGTATTGTTGCTATCTTACATGTGAGCCTTATATTAGAGAGCTTATATTTGTTTCTATGTGATATATGAAATATGATTAATTCTCCTGTTCAATTACACATCCACTGATGCAACACTGTAAAAAAAAGCTGAGTTCCACACAATTCCTGCATGTTATCTCAACACAATTATGTTGTCGATTATGTTGACTTCATTGTTTTTGACTAATTTAAGTGGATTGAACATAAAACAATTAAGTTGTCCCAACCAATAATTGTGTTGGTTCAGCTTACTCTATTAATTAGTTTGAACAAGCAGCAAAAATAATTTTTGAGTGAAAGATGAATGAATGACATATGAAATATTTGTATTTTACACTCTCTACTAAACAATTCAATTCAATTCATCTTTACATGTATAGCACTTTTACAATGTCAATTTTGTCAAAGCAGCTTCACATAGAAGATTATAGTGAATTGAAACTGTGTCAGTTCAGTTTTCAGAGTTTAAGTTCAGTTCAGGTCAGTGCGGTTTAATATTCACTGCTGAGAGTCCAAACACTAAAGATCAAATCCATCGATGCACAGCTCTACAAGTCCCAAACTATGCAAGCTAGTGTCAACAGCGGCAAGGAACTTCACCAATTGGCGAAAGTGAAGAATAAAAAACCTTGAGAGAAACCAGGCTCAGTTGGGCACGACCATTTCTCCTATGGCCAAACGTCTTGTGCAGAGCTGCAGTCTATGCGCCGGAAGCTGGAGAACGCTGGACATCAGCGAAGACTCTGCTGTCCCCGGAGTCTCACAGGAATGAGACGCCTGCTCTCCACTCCTCCATGACCACAACAGGAGCTGCTCAGGATACGGCCTGGTCCAGGATTGTGGAACCTTGGGACCATCTTTTCACAGGTCTTGGATTGCATCATTGGCACTGCATAATCTCTGGGGGCTATCCCAGGTGGAAAAAGAGAATAATTAGTGTAGCTGCTGTTCATAGTGTATATAAACGAGATGAGTGGAGCACATTCATGCTTCATACTGCGATGTGATGCATTGAGTGTATGCTTTACTAAAAAGATAGGTCTTTAATCTAGTTTTGAACTGCGAGAGTGTGTCTGAGCCTTGGACATTATCAGGAAGGCTATTCCAGAGTTTAGGGGCCATAAATGAGAAGGCTTGACCTTCTTTACTCGACTTTGCTATTCTTGGTACTACCAGAGATCTTAAAGAGCGAGTTGGATTGTAGCGAGACAGGAGGTTGGTTAGATAAACAGGAGCTAGATTATTTAAAGCTTTACAGGTAAGAAGTAATATTTTAAAATCAATACGAAACTTAACAGGTAGCCAGTGTAAGGAGGATAAAATTGGGGTGATATGATCATATTTTCTAGACCTGGTAAGAACTCTGGCAAAGAAATGGATTTTAACAATGAAAGTCATTGTTAAAGCTTAAATAATGCTGGATTCTAATTAAACAGGCTTTTGTGAAACTGAAAAAAATTAAGCATGCTTTGTGAAACCATTAGCAACCACAAGCTTTTCAATCTCAAGGAAACGTCCCATTAAAAAAACCTACGCCTGACACCTGAGGTCATTTATTTACAACTTGACATCATTCAAGGCTGATTATTATCTGAAAATGCAAAGCTGATGGAAATACATGCGTTCAGGTCAACCTTTTCACATGATTGTAAAAGCTTGCATACAATTTCGCATTGCCGTGATGACATTTATGATCAATTGAAACATTCCAAACGTACTTTCAGGAAATCAGTCAGTAAAATCAGCAATAAATTGACTTTGATTTTGTTCCAATTAAAGATGTTTACTAAGTTTTCATACAGTATAGCCTTGCTCTGTCTTTCTTTCAATTTCGTATCTTGTAATGTAACTGAAAGGCGCTCTATAATGAAAATCTGGGTATACCAAGGCATAGTAGAATAGTAAAGGATCAGTATATGGAAATAAGCATACCGTGAGCACCACTATTTCCTCGCTCTCATGTAAATTCCATGAGTGTAAAACCCTGGTGGACAATGGGCCAATCAGAAGACAAAACAAACTGTGACTAGACTCACAGGTCATGCCCTCCTCATTTGCATGTATGCCTACTTTAGGTCATTTATCCGGACCTGATGAGCAGCCACATCAGCAAGAGAACATGACTCCTATGCAGCTCTAAGATCATAAAAAAGCTTTGAAATCATTAATAAGCATGCCTCAGGCTGCATTTGATAAGCCAAAGGTTTTCTATTATTACAACAGTGATAAATTTCCTCTCTTGGTTTTTTAGGCATATATTTGACTAACTATGTATGTGGGACTTTTCATTTAAAAACCAGAGACCCAAATTGTTTACTGTGCGTACTGTGGCAACGAAAGCCCAAGGCATGTTCAAAATCATCTCAGGACGCAAAATGAAAGATTTACAGATTATACATTTATTTATCTCCATTCCAAAGAGGCTTAAGGTATGTTTAGTAACATCTTTTTTTATTTTTTTTATCGTGTTTATTGTAATATTTGATGCGTATGTTTCAATAAACACATGTAGATTAGGGATGCTCAAATAACCATTAATCGAATAGGTGCGTTTTTAACCGATTAATGGTATCAGTTGAATGATTAAAATATACAATTTTATATATTTTTAAAGTTTATCGATCACAGCGAACGCACTTTTTGCATTAAGAGGCACATCTTCTGAACGGTTTATTAATGAGTGCTTATGCTTATATCAAATGAAAGCAGAGTTAGGGGTTCTTAAATATTACAATTATAACAACATTGACAGCAACACTCGCACACAATACGCAGCTGATTCTGTCGTTTCCTAGTGACATGAAAAAGCACATTGCACTTTTTTTTGCTTGTCAGCAAAAGAGGCAGTGCGGTGCGTCTTGCGTTTTTGGAACGGAAAAGCACGTTCGGTGTGATCGGCCGCACTGAACTGAGGCTTTCATTTTACAGCTTATATAACATGTATGCAAATTAAAGGGCACCTAGGTTACCCCTTTTTCCAGATTTAATATAAGTCTTTTGTGTCTCCAGAACGTGTCTGTAAAGTTTCATCTCAAAACACCCATCAGATTATTTATTAGACCTTTTAGAAGTTTCTACTTTATAGCTTTAACCATCAGGTTGCAGTTTTTGTGAACTGTGCCTTTAAGACTAGTCCTCCCCGCCCACCATTCCTACGTGCCTTTCAGCGTGCCTTTATCTCCTCCCTTGGCCGCTTCAGACAACTAACAGACATAAAGGAAGCAGATCTCACATAACGTTTGTGAGAAATACTACAGTAAGAACTTTACCAATCAGTATTTGATGCATTTGTTGTGGAGTTGCAATGATGAGTCACACACAATGTCGTTACAAAGTTCACGCACACACACAGATACACACAGATACACACACACAGACAGCGAGTGCGTTAAGCTTTGCACTCTTTTTGCACGCAAATGTGACAGGATACAGGTTAATATCCACTGCTGTATGGATATCTGTTATGTTAATGTACAAAATAAACCTGATTTAACGTCCACAAACCGGGATTGAAGCTTCTTCTTTTAGAATTGTTCTGTTACGCGGCTGTGTTGATAAAGTAAAGCTGAAGTAAATGGCTGTAATTCATTACACACATGCACTGTTTTAAAACATTTTAAACTTGTAAAACTTGATCACATTTGATGATGATTGATGATCCTAGCAAACTGAACAGACCTTTTATTTACGGTTGATTTGGGCATGTCCTGTCTTGTGGATATGATTATACACATTACTGAGGAGACGCAGCTGTCAATCAATTCGGTGGGCGGGGGGACCGCACTCCTATGTCTGTCTCAAAACCCCTCCAATTGGTCCACCGTTTTTATGTTGTTTAATTGAAAAAAAAGCACTGAGTGTGTTTATATCACCCCAATATGATGGTATATACCAGGGACGTGCAGAGACCTTTTAAGGGGCAGGGGCTCAAATGGAAAAAGGACACTTTTTATTAAATAATAGTAATAATTGTACTTAAATAAAATATGTTATAATGAGATTATAAAGGAGATTTCACCCTAAATTCACCATATACTCAGCCTTAAAAGGATAGTTAATACAAAACTGAAAATTCTGTCACCATTTACTCACCTTTTCCTTGTTTTAAACCCATTTGACTTTTTTTTCTTCTGTTGAACACACAATATAATAACTTGAAGAAAGCAGGAAACCTGTAACCATTGACTTTTTATGGTGTTTGTTTTTCCTACTCTGGAAGTCAATGATTTTAAGTTTATAGATTTCTTTAAAATATCTTTTTTTAATCTTTTATTCGTTAGTGTTCAACAAAATAAAGAAACAAAGAAATGGAGCCACTTGAGGGTGAGTAAATTTACATTTTGGGGTGAACTATCCCTTTTCAATCTATTATTTTTGTTTGAGTTTGTTTTTCTGTTGAACAAAATAAAATATGTTGAAAAATGCAGGATACACTGATAGCCACTGACTCCCACAGCTAGTCTATATGTACATGTTTTATAGCTTCAATTGACATTATATATTCTGTTTGACTGCAAAAACAAGAGGGCAATATTTTCACTATCCAGCTGTCGTTTCTCCATTACATTAGTCTCTATGCCAATGATTTTGCCGTCTAAACTTTAGCTAACTTATTATATTGTTGTTAATCAGGAGGATGTCAGCAAGACAAAATAGCCTATTTGCTTTTGAACTTTTGGATAAATAGCAGAAATTTGAGCCTCAGGTAGTCTTTTGTTAACCATTGCTCACCTCCACACAATATAGATGAATGACGGATGAATTTACATCTGCGGATCTGTCGATCATATCACGCTGCCGTAACAGTGGTCAGCTAGTAATATATGTTTTACACACACTCCGTCTGCAATGTGTGTATGGGTCAGACTGTAAAGCTATGGCCCAGATGCAGTCCGTGTGCAAAGCGGATGCAGGAGTTGGCATAGGCGCTGATAGACGTTACTCCACTGTTTTGTGACCTAATCTAAAATGAGGACTATTTATGCTTTATAAATATAAAAAAAAACAATAAATGACAATTAAAGGCTCAGTTAAATTCTAAACAGGAAAAAAGAAAATAAATGACTTCATTCATTTCTATTCCTTTAAAGATACACAAATGAAACTGTTTCAAATGAAAAATAAATCTTTGCAACCTCATGTAAAATAAAATAATTGAACAGTTTAAACTTCGCTAAATAACATTGAAATGTTGAATCATAATATATTGTTAAATTATTATATTTTTGTTGTTTTATCTATTTTTATTTAATTGTTTTTATTTCTAAATGTATTTTGACACTCCTGTTATTCGGGAATGTTTAAAGTTTACAGTAATATTATTTTTTAGATAAGATTGTAAACATTTATTGCTCCTTTTATACTAAGCCTTTAATTGTCATTTATAGCATAAATAGTTCTCACTAGAGTAGGGTCACAAAACTATATGAAGTTGAGTTAATAAAGCATTTATTAACATACATAGTAACCATTAGTATATGCCTGAATAATAAAATATGTAAATGTTGATTTGAATAGTTTATTAATCATTTACCAACTCATTCTGAATGATTCTGAAAGGCCCCAACTACTTTTAAATACAAATGGTTAGTAAATAATGCAATACTGAATTTAGTAATTAATAATTAATAAAGTATTAAAATACAATTATTAAGCACATTATAAATGTGCTTATAAATCAAGCATACAGCCTATGTAGCTGTATTTATAAACAGTTACTAACGTCAATTAATGTAGAGATAATGCTTAACAAATAATGAGTTAAATATTTGCTAATGCTTAATAGATGATTCATAGTGTGTAGTTATTATAAAGTGTTACTCAAAATTGTTATATAGTATAGTAGCCTATACTTTACATAAAGTTAACATATGAGCCTCGTCATTGTCTTTCATCACACGCAGTGCACGCACATGAACCGCGAGTGAGAGAGGAAATAAAAACACAAACTAAGGTAAAATGAAATGTTCAAGACATAATATTTCATCTTTAATAACGTATATTCAAATGTTAACAGAGGTTTGTGATATAAGAATTAGAGCGGATTATTAATTAAATGCATAGGCCTATTTTCTGTGGAGCGATTGATTTGAGGTAGCCTGCTATTTTTATTTGATGGAAGTAAAAAAAAAAATATGATGGGAAAAAACGCTGATTCTTTAAAAGGATTCAGTAAGTGTTTTCGTTTTGTAATCAAAAATCATTTAAGTGAAAAATATTTAGAGCAAGAATTTTATTTAGTTTATTATTTGTTTCTATGCTGTTAATATATAAATAAATCAGAAATTTAAAATGCAGTATTTAATGTGTCAGACACAAAATAGACACATCAATTTAATATTTTTAATTAAATAATAATTTAAGATTAATTTGACCAGTTAACGGTTAATATTTGGTTAACGAGCGGCTGTTGTCGGTTGGCAAAATTAACCAAAATGAGCATCTCTAATGTAGATGCTGAATCGTGTCAAATCACCCAGCTCAACTATCATATGTTATGCAGTAGTTGATACTAAGTCCTGGCTGTTTTTGACAATAAAATACAACGTAATATATCTCTATCACACTCTTTTGTCAAGTAGTTTAGGAATTACCCTCAACAGATCCGGTGAGCAAAATAGGTTAAAGTTACTCTGATTGGGTTTATATTTGTCCATGTTCAGCTAGGGCTGGACGATATTGCAGCAATTTATATCACAATATTTATTTTTATTTGCTCGATATGATATAATTCCGCCATCAGTATGGACAATATTAAATAGCCAGGCAAAAACAGCCAGGAAAGCATATTATTGTTATTTCAACTATATGAATTATATCATATCGAGCAAATAAAAATAAATATTGTGATATAAAT
>CAIGQZ010001210.1:7004890-7016616 GCA_903798205.1 Danio tinwini
CCTCCTCCTCATTCTACAAAAAAATCTGTAATTTTACGGTTTATTTCCGGTAGCTAGGGTGCCATAAAAATAACAGCCGTTAAATTACAGGAATTTACTGTAAAATAACAGAGGTTGAATTACAGAAGTTTGCCAGAAATTTAAATTGAAGGAAATTTTTGTAGTTTAATGTCCGTTATTTTACAGTAAATTTCTATCATTTAAAAGTCATTATTTTACAGGGTTTTTTTCAGCCCCCCAGCTGCCGGAAATAAACTGTAAAATTACAGATTTTTTTTACAGTGTATGATCGGGCGGCTTAGTGGCTGGCGCTGCTGCCTCGCATCAGGAGGTCCAAAGGTTCAAGTTCTAATTGAGCCAGTCCGCACTCCCTGTGCGGAGTTTGCATGTTCTCTTCGTGTTCGCGTGGGTTTTAACAGCCACAAGCACTTAACGCATACATACTGAATCAATCAGAACCACCATATTAGCCAAAGTATAAACGTGGGGCTCTCGAAAAGTACCTGATCTCGTATCCCTCCTAATTCTCATTAACAAGGCAGGAACCTTGGGCTTATCTATCTCTGAGCTCAGGGTTCTCTTCCGGGACAGCATGCCAAACCTGCTATTTTAATCGAGCATTAGTTAAGTGTGAACTCTTAAAAAATAAATGGTAACTACCAGTGCTTAATTTGTGAATTGCAAGGTCCCGGAACAGATTGGGGTAACCGTATGTTACTTATTTTTGTGGTAGATGGCGGAGGGGTGTAGCCAACGAAAGTGAGCGGGGCGGGTGGGGGTGTCGTGGAAGAAAGTTAAGAGGGTTAGGGAGTCGTGGAAGAAAGTGAAAGTGAAAGTGAATAGCGGATGGGGTAGGAGATATGGAGGGTGGTTGAGGAGGGGGATCGGTAAAATAAGGTGCCGGATCTTATTTCAGAGGTTGATAGTTTACCTAAATGAAGTATTTGTTAAGTTTGTTATCTTTGATTATTATCTGAAGATTTACAAGTTCACCAAATGCTTATTTTGTGGATCAATGGTTTCTTGCGGGATCAACCACAGCATGTATTAGTTAATGATAAAAAGTCAGAGAATGTGGTGTTAAATACTGGCCTTCCTCAAGGATGTGTTTTATAACCAATTTTATTTTTTATTTGAATTAATGACATAACTTGTGACAATGAAATTCTGACACAGTATGCAGATGATATGGCTTTGGTGGGATGTGTAAAGGATACTCAGTTACTGAATGATTATCTAACTTTTGTCAGTTTTATCACAAGTTGGACAACAGAGAATTCCTTGCAGCTTAATATTAGTAAGACAAAGAAATGTGTTGTGGGACAAACAAGATACGAACATTTTGTGACCCTTTGCTAATGAATGGGGAGGAAGTTGAACAGGTGAGTTCTTTAAAATATTTAGGTGTAAAAATTGACTTTCAATTTTCCTTTATAAACACTCAGAGAATGTTTTTAAAAAGGCTCAGCAGCAGTTGGGTTTGTTGGGAAAACTGACATTTTGATATTGAGAAGGACATTTTGATTGTTGTATATAAATCACTCAATCTGTCCTTACTTTTAACATTGTAGCCTGGTTTAACTTCCTCTCTGTTAAAAAGCAAAAAATAAACTTTTAAGGTTAGTAAATATAGTGTGTAAATAAAATAATTGCTGAGAGACAAACACCTTCCCATCCTTTACATGGTTCCTTTAAGTTACTTCGGTCTGGTATGGAGTCCCTTTAGCAAAAAATAAATAATAGGATTTTTTTTATTAATTGTGAAAGTGTATTTATGTTTTGTTGTTGTTTGTGAGCCTATGCCTAAGGACAATTTTCTATCCTCTGTGGGATAGACAATAAAGTTGATTGCATTGAATTAAATATGAACCATTTCTTAGTATTCATCATAAAAGGAAACAGTAACTACTGTGTATTTACTGTGTATAACAATGATCCTGACATATTTCCTCTTTTAAACTATAAACTGTAATGATGACATAAGAAGTTGTGGAGGCCCCTAAATGCTTTCTTAGGTTATTAAAGGTTTTCTGTAATTACTTGTTTAGCCTGCATTAATGCATTTAATGTAATTACACATTTAAAGATGGGGATCTCAATTCAAACACCTACACAACATAAATTATAAATGATTTGCATATGTTAATAAATCCTCTGATGCGCCGCGTTCAAATCTGCATTTGAGCGTTGAGATTCTGATTCAGTTTTTACACAAATGACAAACAATCAAACAACACAGAAGCACTGGAATAACACTATATAATTCAGGTAAAGATTAAAATCACCATTTAATGCAGCTTGACGCTGTTGAAAGTTGTAGCATTTACATTGTTTAACCAATAGGTGGCGACAAACAACCATCAAAATATATCCCAGAATAGTTCTTCAAAATGATACATTTAGTAATGAAAGAGTGAATTATTGAATCATTCATTAAAAATTGGGCCTAAAAATAAATATGATGTGTTTTACAAGATTATAATGTTATATTATTCATTTAGCGTTATCAGCAACAGTAGCAAAGATGCTTTTTCATAGTATTGACCATTTTACTTTGTTATTTGGCTGGTTCTTTCTTGATTTTTATTTTATTGAAATTACAGGCTCTAAGTTATGTGCGTTAAATCCAAAAGTTTCTTGCAATGCTGTTTTTGACCAAAAATGGTCCGATCCGTGACTCAAAAACCATAGTGTGATCCGAACTGTGAGATTTGTGATCTGTTACACCACAACTTTAAAATACCATGTATGACTGAAAACCTTGGCGTAAACTCTGATTCCTATTGGCTGTTGTCATTTTCCTCTTTTTATCCAGCATTAGTGTTTATTTTCACCTATCAGCACCTACTGAAGAGGCGGGGATAAGGATACAGTAGTAAAGGCCTCATCTGATTGGTCAGATTTAGATGCATGCAGCACACAATAACATTTATTTTGATTAAAATGACAGCATCTAAGTTATGTTTGTAAAATCAAGGGTTTCATGCATTACTGTTTTTGTATTAAATGGAAAGCAAATGAGATTTGTCTCCTTCCCTTTTTTTTTAACCTTAAATGGTTCGATCTGTGACTCAGAAAACGTAATGTGATCTGAAGCTTGAGATTTGTGGTCTGTTACACCACTACTTTAAAACACCATGAATGACGGAAAACCTTGGCGTAAACTCTGATTCGTATTGGCTGTTGTCATTTTTCACTCTATTCTCCCAGCATTAGTGTATATTTTTAGCTCTAGGTTCAGCTACTGGAGAGGCGGGGATAAAGATACAATAGTAAAGACCTCATCTGATTAGTCAGATTTAGATGCATGCAGCACACAAATGCTTGACACACAAAATTAATTTAATTTATTGCACTTCTCTGCAATATGGATATTGCATATATTATTATCACAATAAGCCAAAGCCAATAATAAGCCAACAATAAGCAATAATAAGCCAACAGCCAAAGCAATCTTTAGTTTGCTGCTTTGCATTTCCGTCAGTTGGTCTTTTCCTGTCTGTTATTAAATTACCTTCAGCACCACAGTCAGATGTTCAAGCGTGAAATAGTTGCATTACATTTTTCCAATTTAGTTCCATGACATCTTTGTATGATACTCCAAGTTTAAGGGTCCTATCATACACTCGGTGCAATAAGGCGCAAGATGTGTATGTTGCGATTTGTTGCTGTTTTCAGACCAGCGCAACCCTAATTTTCACGTTTTGTGTCACATTGTTTAAATAGCAAATCCAAATATGAACCATTTCGTACGAATTCAAATTCGAGTTCAGTCGTACGAAAATGTACGATTTTAAAAAGGAGGCGTGGCACTTAACCCCACCCCTAACCCCAACTGTCATTGGTTGATGAGCAAATCATACTAATTTATACGAATTAGATTGTACGAATTCATACAGATTAGCCACTACATCAAAAGGTTACGAATTGTTTGCACGCTGCTTTTTTGAGGAACTGAAATAGACCGCGCCATTGACCATCTAAAACCTGGTGTAAAATCCAGCTCAGAGCACGTTAGTTATGTGCCCACGTAGGTCCAAATGCTTGCACATTGCTTAATACACACAGGATGTACAGCAAGCAACATACAAATATCTTTACAGATGAAAACAATTAAAGGATTAAAATGTTACAAAATTATTATTTTCTACATAAATATAAAAACCACTACCTCTATGCTTTCTTCACCTCGGTGAGGCTTTTTTTCAGTTTATTCATGACAATTTGCGTTTGTATAATGTTATCATTATTAGCAGTATTATTTATTACATGCATATTTACATTTGCTTTAATAAAAACAAGTTTAGATTTGTTCACCTGTCGGGTTTTGGAGACGTCTGCACCATATGGTGCATAAGAACAGGATATGTGTTTGGATATAACTCAGTTTTTTGACCACACTTTATTATTATTGCTCATTTATTTGCTTGCTGGAAATTAGAACTGAATTTAGAAATAGTTTAGAAACAAATCTTTGCGCTTAACAAACTAAATTAAATATGTAGTGGATGTCTTCAGTGTAGTGCATACAGCAGCGTTTCCTTACTCCTCTAAAGTAAAAGAGTAAAGTAAAGAGAAAGAGAAAGTAAAGAGGCTGAATGGAGGAGGCTCGTTCTTTATCCTCGCGCTGCAGATGCTCTGTTTAACTGTTTTCTCGCTAGTGAAGCGTTCAGTTTTTCCACTTACAAAGTCTGCCATGTAAATAGCAAATGCACCATGGCGCGACGCAACTGACTCTTTAAGGGAATGGGAGATGAGGCTCTGATTGGTTTAATGCACGTTATGCTCAAAACACACCCATAACTCATTAAGAGAATAACCCTGCTAGACCTTTGCGGCTACATCGTTAAAATAGAGCCCTAAGTGTTTAAGGTATACATTATAAACTTAAGCATCTTTTTTCTCAACATTTGCATGCTTTTTGTATGTGTGTGTGTGTGTGTGTGCGTGTTTCTTCACAATGTTTGCACACTGCAAACTGTGGCATCAGTATATATTTTACCACTCCCATCAGGTTTTGTGGTATAATCCTTTCAGATTAACCTACAGCTACGTAAAAATGCAACAAACAAACTTTAGCCGGTTGTATTGCATCTGGACTGATCTGCGAAGCCGTACTCAGAAGCGTGTTGTAATGTACACAAGTCACTTTCTGTCTTGTTCGCGGTGTGTTGTCCAGCTGTGTCCAGTGATGGGGTCACCGTGTCGAGGCTTTCGGTAGCTGTGGTTGTGATGGGAAGGGTCCATGTCTGCGTACTCAGGCCTGGTTAGAAGCGCGTTTTGATTGGACGAGGACGTGTCCACACCACTGCTGATGCTGTAGACTTCCATCACGGAGCGCAGGGACCTGGATTGAACTGCAAGAGAGAGTAAAACAGACCTTGTATTCAGTCGCTCCATCATTTCAGTGATTCACTGCTAAATATTCAATGTGTTCAGTCTGCTGGAGTTTCTGAGAAGCAGACGTGCACAAACACCGTCAGCAGGCAATTCTTTCATTTGTATGTACATAGTATTAAATGCTCACACTAGAGCCGGTCCATCACAACTTTAAAAAACATGATCCTGCCAAAAGAACAGCATGTACTAGGGCTGCACGATATTGGGGAAAAAAATTCTGCGATATATATATATATATATATATATATATATATATATATATATAATGCGATATGTATACAATTTCACCAGATGGCTTAAAGAGCCCCTATTATACATTATAAAAGGTCTTATTTTGGTTTTGGGGGTCTCTAACAACAGTCTGATATGCATGCAAGATCAAAAAACACTTTCATTGTCTTATAATGTGCATTTATTTTTAATAGTGTTAAGCTAAACTGCGCTTATTAGTTCAATGACCCTTTATGATTGGTCGACTGCATTCAGCGTAAGACAGAGAAAAAATGCCCACCACGACTTATAAACAATTTTGAAGTAGTCAGAGTGCAGAGTGTATGTGTGAGCCCAATGCAGGAGTGCATTAAAGCAATGCAGTTTAACACCAGCATATTGCTCTATGCTTAACCATAAGTAAAGTCAGTAGCTACATTTCCATCCACCCATTTTTATGCACATTTTGGATATGCGCATTAAAAAACAGTTGATGGAAACGCCATGATGAGCTGAGTAGGATAAACTTTTTATTCGATAGGAAAATATTCGCATTAACTACGATGGAAACACTTTTACCGCACAAATTCCAGTGTGCGCATTAAAAAAGGTCATGTGATTATGTTATAAGAGATCATGTGATGATAAAAAATGTGTGTGAATGGACAAACCAGCAGGCTGAGCACACTGTAAACCATCTGAAATGTTGTTTTGGTCATTCTAAAATGCCTGAACCGTTTCAGTATTAGTGTTATTATATTATTAATGACCTCTAGAATCAAGAGCATCTGTGCTCCACGTCTCATGCCTTCAAATGCCACCGTGTGATCACTGTGTGTCAGCATTGCCTTCTGAGGCGCAAGTCATTTATTAAATGAAGTAAAGATTCACGCAGCTTCCCATATTGCAGCAAATTCTGTTCTTACTGTTGATATTTGGTGCCAGATAATCAGGAAGTGGCGATTTTGTTCACTTTGAGTCGTTGGATGGAAACGCAGCTTTATTCGCACGTCTTTTATCCGATAATCTAGTTTTGCGCATAAAGTTCATTCGCATTTTTTTAGATGGAAACATAGCTAGTGACACACATTCACTATTACTCAGTGTTGGGGAGGTTGCTTTGGAAATGTAATAGATAACGGATTACAAATGACCCTATTTAAAATGTAGTAAGTAGTGTACCTTTTCAATGACTTTATAATTACTTTATATAGACTATAAACTGAACTTCAACACTGAAAACTGAACTGACACTGTTTCAATTTACTATAATCTTCCATGTGAAGCTGCTTTGACACAGTCCACATTGTAAAAGTGCTATAAAAATAAAGATGAATTAAATATTGAACCCAACTCAACATTGAATATCCTGTGATGTGACTATTGCAGACACGCACATTGTGATATCCATGAAACGATATATTGTGCAGCCCTAGCATGTACTGTTATAAGTGCTTGCTGGACATGCTGCAACACTCTTACGTTAATCCTGTAAGTGTTTTTTTTTTTTTTTTTAGGTTTTAGTGTATATACAACTCTGTAAAAATACATTTAAGGAAACACTTAACAATTCTCAGTTTCTTTAGATTGACAGTTATGAATTCAAGTGGAATCTGAATAAAAGTTATGTGTTTGATTTAAAAACCTGGTATAAAAATAATGTCATTTACAGATTTTTTTTATTTGCCTGATAATAACTGTGCTAAGGCTTTCAGTTAAAGTGCTTTTTTCAATGAAAGTGCTAGGCTTTCAGATGTTTTGTTTTAGACAAAACAATAGCAATGTTTTAACTTCAGAAGGGTTAAGAAATCACTATTTGATGAAATAACCCTGGTTTTGAATCACACAAAAAAGTAAATAATCAGTGACATAAAATGATCTAAAAATGGCAATAATATCTCTTAAAGGGGGCACCTATGGTGAAAAATCTACTTTTCAAGCTGTTTGGACAGACATATGTGTAGGTATAGTGTGTATACTGTCATATTGGGGCGATATAAACACACCCAGTCCTTTTTTTTTCAATTTAACATCATAAAAACGGTGGACCAATTGAATTGGTTTTGAGGCCGACTGCAACTTGACGTAGGAGTGCGGTCCCCCCGCTCACCGAATTGATTGACAGCTGCATATTTACATGTCTCCGTAGTAACGTGTATAATCATATCAACAAGACAGGACATGCGCAAAGCAACCGTAAATAAAAGGTCTGTTCAGTTTGCTAGGATCATCAATCATCATCAAATGTGATCAAGAGTGAGTTTGACAAGGTTAAAAGATTTTAAAACAGTGCATGTGTGTAATGAATTACAGCTATTTACTTCAGCTTTACTTCATCAACACAGCCGCGTGTCAGAACAATCATAAAAGAAGACACTTCAACCCCGGTTTGTGGACGTTAAATCAGGTTTATTTTGTACATTAACGTAACAGATATCCATACAGCAGTGGATATTAACCTGTATCCTGACACATTTGCGTGCAAATACAGTGCAAAGCTAAACACGTGCGCTGTATGTATGTGCGTGTGTGTCTGCGCTGTGTGTGTGTCTGTGTGTGGTGAACTTTGTAACAACATTGTGTATGACTCATCCTGCAGCTCCACACAACAAATCCATCAAATACTCATTGGGAAAGGTCTTACTGTTTTCTCACAAACATTATGTGAGATCTGCTTCCTTTATGTCTGTGTCAGTTGTCTGAGGCAGCCGAGGGCGGAGGCTGAGGCACGCTGACAGGCATGTGGGAACGGTGGACAGGGAGGACTAGCCTTAAAGGCCCAGTACACAAAAACAGCAAAAATCTGTCGAGTGCTATAAAATACAAACTAGTGAAAGCTATAATAAATAATCTGATGGGTGTTTTGAGCTGAAACTTTACAGACACATTCTAGGGACACAAAAGACTGGAAAAAGGGGTAACCTAGGTGCCCTTTAACAACAATTAACAATTAATATCGCTTTACAACAATTTTTGAGACAATAAATCACACAACAAAAATTCCTTATCATGACACTACTATTTTAAGGTCAATATTATTAGCGCTCTTAAGCAATATTTGAAGAGTTCAGAAGCAAAACTCTCTAAATCCATCAGACCTCTTTTTTTGTAAATGAGCATTTTCTATCAGGCTCCTCTGATTAGGTTCATAAGTTTAATTTTATAGATAATGAGAAGGTTTTTAGCTGGTAAATAAAATATATTTTTTTCAAAAATGCCAATTCTTTGTTTTTTAGCAAGGTATATTTTCTTTTGCGTCAAAACCAGCTAAATCCACTTGTGCTTTTTTTTTTTTTGCAAAAACCTCTAAATCCACTTATTGGGACAAGACAGTGTAATTAGCTGAAAAATCACTAAAGATGCAATTAGAAATAATTTTAACAAACATAAAACACATTACACAAACCACCTAAAATTAAAAATACATAAATATGTCAAGTGACAGTTCATTCCGCTGTAATAGCCCCTGATAAACCAGGGACAAAGTGGAAGGAAAATGACTGAATGAAATCTGTCAAGTAAGTGCATTAATCAATAACATTAAAATGGACATTAATTAAATCGTAATCTGTTGTCATTTCTGATATTTAGGATTTAGATTTCATGTAAACATTGTAAACTAAGCTTGATTTAAATAATGTAGTGTAAAAACATTGATTGAAACATCAATATCTGTGCATTGTCCATTAGTATAAAAAGTAATGTAATTTATTGAAGTAATATAAATAATGTATAGTTTTATACATTAGATTAAGCTTTTTTAAAATAGCTTACATTAGCAAATAAAACACAAGGTAGGCCTACTGGGCAAAAAGAGGATGTCTCTCAGACACTTTTGGAAGCTGTCATTTATTCATCCTCACCATGCTTAAGGTCTTGGTCTCTTTGTCGTCTCTTGAATATCCTTATAGCATCCATACGGGATAAAAGAAAGGCATCTTAACTTTGTCTTTCAATAAACTGTGTTGCCGTTTAATGTAAAGTAAATCGGACTCATTCAAAGTAGCATCACTGCCCAAAAAAACATTATGAATACATGCTACGCTTCCGACTATAGTGTGTTTTCTTTTTGAGTTTTGTGGTAAGGAACGTTTTCATTTGCCATTCACTGACAATCAGACAGGCTCATCCAGTTCATCAAACTTTTAAAATCTAAGTGAAAAGCGGAATAAAACGGCGTATCAGCGCGCTGCTAAATTGAAAACAAAAGATTAGATTCTCGCCTCCTGATTGGTTCTCAGGAAATAGCGGCTTTTGCTGCTAAAAGCAAGTGGCGTTTAGAGGCTTTTGCCAACAAACTGTTATTTCTAAATGCCCTGACACTGCGATTTAGATGATTTGAAGCAAAAATATTTGTTGAACACGTAGTACGTGCCTAAAGCATTCGCTTAATGTCATTAGCTCATTTTTGGCGGAAGTGGCATTTAGTGGCTTTTGCATCTGAACTCTTCATTTGTTTTTGTTTGTCTACAGAACAAACCATCATTATGCCATGATTTGCCTAATTACCCTAACTTGCCTAATGAACCTAATGGACCTAGTTAAGCTTTTAAATGTCACTTTATAATTTATATTGTCACTGAATGCTAGTATTTTAAAAAAATATCTAGTCAAATATTATTTACTGTCATCATGGCAAAGATTAAAGAAATCAGTTATTAGAAATGAGTTATTAAAACTATTATGCTTAGAAATGTGTTGAAAGAAATCTTCCCTCTGTTAAACAGAAATTGGGGAAAAATATATACATGGGGGATAATTCAGGACTTCAACTGTTTATATAATCTGCCAGACCCTTATAGAATAAAATGGAAACATTTTACTTAAACCCATACGTAATAAATCCAGTAAATCCATACAATTATAAATATATAATAACTTCTTTTTTTCCAAGTTTAAAAAGGTCATGCAGAAATATTTATAGATAGGGCAAGCAGATGCTGTCAGAGATTAAAGCAAGTCGACTGTGAGAAAGGTCAAACACGAGCTGACAAGAGAAGTTGCATGAAAGATGAATGCAGGTGTGTGTTCTGTACGCCTGTGATTGTAAGCCTGACAACTGCGACCCTGTGCTGTCACTGCTGTACAAATACAGAAGAGTCAACCATAAAACTGTCTGTTCACTTCAGAGTGGCAACCTCCCAAAAGATTGACCCGCTGAATATAAATCAGGGGACGTCAAGCCTGAAGAGGCCAGTGCTTATGTGTCTATTTTACAGTTTGCTTAAATGAAAAGCAGCAGTTTATATGGTAATGCTGATGTGTCTGGTCAGTAAATATGGTTCGGGTTAAGATGGGGTCTTAGTTTGGAGATATTTTTGTTGATGAAATGAGATTCAAAAGAATCATTAAGAGATTCATTCAAACGATTCATTTAGATGGCTTGATTGTCTCAAGAATGAAGCAAGTAGATGGCTGATTCCTTTAAAAATGAAGTTGCTATAATTATGAGCATATCATTGAACTATTCATTCAACTGATTCATTCAAATGGCTGATTCCCTTAAGAATGAAGCAAGTAGCTATCTGAGCAAATCAAGTAATCAAGAATTAAGCAAGGAGCTAACTTTGAGTGAATAATTGAGCCACTCATTCAACTGATCCATTCAAAAGACTGATTCCTTCACAAATTAAGCAATTAGCTATATTTATGAGCGAATCATTAAGCCATCCATTCAACCAATTTGTTTAGATGGCTTGATTCTCTCAAGAATTAATTAAGTAGCTCTCTTTATGAGTGAATCATTAAGAAAATCATTCAAATGATTCATTCAGATGTCTTGATTCTCTCGAGAATTAAGCAAGAAGCTATCTTTATGGGTGAATTATTAAGCCACTCATTCAATTAATCCATTCAAAAGGCGGATTCCTTCCCGAATGAAGCAAGTAGCTTTATGAGCGAATCATTTAGCCATTCATTCAACTGATTCATTCAATTGACTGATTCCTACAAGAGTGAAGCAATTAACTATCTTTATGAGTGAATCTAGTAAACTTTATGAGCTAATCAAGTAATCAAGAATTAAACAAGAAGCTATCTTTGAGTGAATCATTGAGCCACCCATTCAATCGATTCATTCAAAAGACAGATTCCTTCACAAATGAAGCAATTAGCTA
>CAIGQZ010001210.1:7087444-7105642 GCA_903798205.1 Danio tinwini
GTTTGTTCAGTTGTTTGTGTTGTGACCAATTTGCAGTGCGTTTGTTCTGTTGTTTGTGTTGTGACCAATTTGCAGCGCGTTTTTTCAGTTGTTTGTGTTGTGACCAATTTGCAGTGCGTTTTTTCAGTTGTTTGTGTTGTGACCAATTTGCAGTGTGTTTCTCCAGTTGTTTGTGTTGTGACCAATTTGCAGTGTGTTTCTTCAGTTGTTTGTGTTGTCACCAACTTGCAGTGTTTCTTCAGTTGTTTGCGTTGTCACTAATTTGCAGTGTGTTTCTTCAGTTGTTTGTGTTGTCACCAATTTTCAGTGCATTTCTCCACTTGTTTTTGTTGTCAACAATTTGCAGTGGGTTTCTTCAGTTGTTTGTGTTGTGACCAATTTTCAACACGTGTGCTGTCAAATTGATGAAGATCATTTCTTTATTTGCTGATGCTTTTTGTAATTGCATGTGCTTTCTTAAATTGCAATGCGTTAAGCTCTCTCGTCCATCGTATGTTAACGGCCTCCTAGGATCAAAGCCTAAAAGGGACAGTTTCAAAGAGTTATAAACCATATTTGTAGGGTATTTTGAGCTGAAACTTCACACAAACACATTATAGGGACATCAGAGACTTATTCTTACATTTTGTAAAAAGGGGCATAATAGACCCTGTAAACAAATGTGACATTGACTGACCATTCAAACATTATGGACACAATATTGAATGCATTTTTTCTGTTTAACCAATGAAAAAAAATTAAAACAGCAAAACATTTTATAAATATTTAGATTCTTTAATGAATTTGTTTTTGAGTTGGTAATTCAGTTATTTATAAAAAAATAATCTAAATGAATCAGCTGTTTAAAATCAATTACTGAATCACTCATTAATACAAGTACTTGCCGCCAGCTACTATTTAAGTGTCATAGTTTTATTTGTCCATACCAGGGGTCTGTTCTTAAATGATCTAAGATGATTTGACAGATCCTTGATATTTTAAGCTTGATAACTGATCCTTGGCTAATTTGGTTCTTCAAACAAGTTCGCGAATCAGATTAAAATGTCAGGATGAACTGATCTGAGATCGCTGCATGTGTTGTAAACGACTGCTCTATCGATCCACAAAATTATGATCAGCAATGCAATGATTGGCTGACGGCACAGCAGTAGTAAACGGTTTGTTAAATATTATACACATTAATTTTCCTCCTTTGTTGTGGGCCGCAGGCTTTACACTTTAATGTGTCAAGAGTATTTAGCAATGTAATTAGTTTTAGATTTAGATCAGATTTTCTTTATTATAGGCCTGTTCAAGTTTCTTAATTGGCGAAAGGAATTTAAGGCAAGGCAAGGCAAGGCAAGTTTATTTATATAGCACATTTCATACACAGTGGCAATTCAAGGTGCTTTACATAAACAAGAATAAAAAGACAAGTGTTAGAAGTTAAAAAAAGCAAATAATAAGAATGATTAAAAACATAAAAATGTGTTAAATGGGTTATAAAAGAACAAAAAGAAAAGAACAATAGTGCGATCTGTCGGACGTAGCACAGTGCTCATTCAGTAAAGGCACAGCTAAACAGATTCTGTGTTTTCAGTCTGGATTTGAATGTGCCTAATGTTGGAGCACATCTGATCATTTCTGGGAGCTGATTCCAGCAGTAGGGGGAGCTGTTAGTAGCTGAAAGCCGATTCACCCTGCTTTGACTGAACTCTTGGAATTTCTAGTTTATATGATTCTAGAGATCTGAGTGACCTGTTAGGTTTGTATTCAGTGAGCATATCTGTAATGTATTGAGGTCCTAGGCCATTTAGTGATTTGTAGACAAGTAATAATACTTTAAAATCTATTCTGAATGTAACTGGGAGCCAGTGTAAAGACCTGAGGACAGGTGTGATGTGCTCTGATTTCCTGGTTCTAGTCAGAATCCTGGCCGCAGCATTCTGGATGAGCTGCAACTGTCTGACTGTCTTTTTGAGAAAGGCCCGTGAATTAACGCAAATTCTGCATTCAAATTTAAATAAATTTAGCATCAAATAGCATTTTGAAAAAGGTGTCTGCAACTTTTGCAAAGCATCAAATCACCGTCATATTACCTGTCAAAATGTGCATGACTGCATAAACTATTATTCCTTTATAAAAAACAAACAAACAAACAAAAAGCAGTCGAATAGTGCATGTCTGTTATCATACAGAAATTGTACTAAAGCTGGGTCGGTATCTTAAAACAGTACACATTTGTATCTAAAAAGTCTATACTAATAAATGTTCTCTTTGATGTCCTTGGGGAGAACCAGCCCGTCTTTGTATTTTTATTTTGGTGTGCAGATTGCATACGTTTTATTTATATACAGTTGAAGATGAATTATAAGCCCCCCTTTGAATTTTTTTCCCCTTTTTAAATATTTCCCAAATTATGTTTAACAGAGCAAGGAAATTTTCACAGTTTGTCTGATAATATTTTTTCTTCTGGAGAAAGTCTTATTTGTTTTATTTCGGCTAGAATAAAAGCAGTTTTAAATTTTTTAAGAACCATTTTAAGGTCAAAATTATTAGCCCCTTTATGCTAACTTTTTTTTTCGATAGTCTACAGAACAAACCATCATTATACAATAACTTGCCTAATTACCCTAACCTTAACCTAATTAACCTAGTTAAGCCTTTAAATGTCACTTTAAGCTGTATAGAAGTGTCTTGAAAAATATCTAGTCAAATATTATTTACTGTCATCATGGCAAAGATAAAATAAATCAGTTATTAGAGATGAGTTATTAAAACTATTATGTTTAGAAATGTGTTGAAAAAAAATCTTCTCTCTGTTCGTCAAAAACCAAATCCAGCTAGTTGAGTGATCCAAGTACGAGGAACGGACCCCAGGTCCAAACCAACACAAAAACACTCAGCAAAACATTGTATAATTATCGCTACTCTAGAAATCTCTATATTTGTCAATATTGTACACTTCTGAATCTGAATCACATCTGAAAAACTTGACATGTGTGAGATTACTGGAGAATTACTAAAGAGAAACAACAGCTGCAGAAAACCTCCTTGAGGTAAAGTTGGTTTTATATTTGCCCATTCTAAAGGTAGAAATCATATTTATAGCCAGTGACTATCAAAGTACAACATTCATTTCAACAGTCAATTAAATAGTGCTAATGTTGTTTTGAAGTCATTCTTACACTGGGATATTCAAAGTAGCATGAATATAGTGAGCATGTCACAAGTTGTCACTGAACAAATGTTCGAATATAAACCCAACTTTTCCTCAATGAAAATCTTTATTTTATCTCAGTTTCACTGCGTTGCTTTGTGGGAGATTAACATGTTTGACTTGTGGTTTTTGTTATAATAAAAATGTAACGTTGTGAAGATTTGCAATGTACTGAAATCCTTCATGCGTGTGCTTTTGCAGTTTGGAGATAAACTGAAACTTAATAAACAAGTCTTGGAAGTGTGCAATCAGCGCGTGCTTATCCGCTGTTTGTCCCAGCTGTTATCAATGATGTTGGGAACAGCACATTGTTCAGGAGAGAAAAAAAGTAGGAGGAAAGTGTTACATAACCCGTGCACAAATTCCAGACATGTTTCAGTGATTAGATGTAGTGGCTCAACAAAATCAGCATGTAATTATTACGCAGACTTGAATATCAACAGCTTTAGAATTACTCAGAAGAGTTTTGCATTCAGACAAGATTTTCTCAAAGTAATGAACAGTTTTTTCAAATAACTTCATTGGAAGTATATACACTGTAAAATGAAATGCTGGGTTCAACACAATCCCTTCATGCCATTCCAACTCAAATCGATTAGGTAACTTTGTAAGGTTTTTACAATTTTAAGTTGATTGAACATAAGTTGATGTCCCAAAAAACCCTCAAGAATTGTGTTGTTTCAGCTCATTTTAAATGTCTATAATAATAATAATAATAATAATAATAACATTCATTCATTAATGACGCAGTGGGTAGCACGTTCGCCTTACAGCAAGAAGGTCTCTGGTTCGAGCCTCGGCTGAGTCAGTTGGCGTTTCTGTGTGGAGTTTGTTCTCCCTGTGTTGGCGTGGGTTTCCTCCTGGTGCTCCGGTTTCCCCCACAAGTCCAAAAACATGTGATATAGGTGAATTGGGTAGGCTAAATTGCCCGCAGTGTATATGTGTGAATGGGTGTGTGTGGATGTTATCTAGTGATGAGCTGCAGCTGGAAGAGCATCTGCTGCATAAAACATATGCTGGATAAGTTGGCGGTTCATTCCGCTGTGGCGACCCCAGAATAATAAAGGAACTAAACCGAAAAGAAAATAAACAAATGAATTCATTCATTTTCCTTCTATTTCAGAGGTCGCCACAGTGGAATGAACCGCCAACTATTCCGGTATATGTTTTACGCAGCGGATGCCCTTCCAGCCGCAACCCAGTACTGGCAAGCACCATAAACACTCACTACACTCATTCACTATACACTACAGCTAATTTAGTTTATTCAATTCACCTATAGCGCATGTGTTTGGACTGTGGGAGAAATCAGAGCACCCAGAGGAAACCCATGCCAACACGAGGAGAACATGCAAACTCCACACAGAAATGGCAACTGACCCAGCTGGGACTCGAACCAGTGACCTTCTTGCTGTGAGGCCACAGTGCTAACCACTGATCCACCGTGCCACCCAATAATAACAATATTTAATAATAATAATACTAATGTAATATTTTTAATTATTATTATTTATATTGAAATATTCATGAAATGTTTCAGTTTGTCTGAAAATGTCACTTCTTTCAGAATGTTCATTAATAAGTAACGTTTCCATTACATTTGCAAAATTATACAATTGAATCTTTCATTAATGTTTATATAGCCTTTTATTATTAAGACTGGTTATTTTGAACATTAAGAAATTACATTTTCATAATAGTGGGAATATTCTTAGCGAGAACATATTTTTGTACTTTTCTCTGTAAACAGTTCATATTCATATTAATACAGCTGAACAGGCATTCATTTAAAAGATTCATTTAGAGTTATATATGGATGCACGGTGCTGTGTATTACAACAGAAAATAACTTTGTTTGAAAAAAAAAAAATCATTTCTACAGAAAAACATTTTCAATTAACGTGCATATAGCACCATAGAAATGCACCTAGTAAGTTGTTATCTATTAAGAGCAATCATTATCTGTTTATTAGCTACTACAGCAGGGGAGTTCTCAAGATCTACCTGAGCTCAAACTCCCCTCTCGCCTTGCAAACGGGAGGAAGCCTGTGGCTCGAGGATCTTTTTAGCTCAGTGCTCTCTCCTGGGACAGCATGCCAAACAAGCTTTATAATCAATCATCAGCTAAGTGTGAACTCTGTTAAAAACAAACAGAAAACAGAAATAAAATGTATGAAAACTTTAGACATATTTAACAAAACAGTGTAAACACAACAAGATTATTAAAACAAAAAAATCTATAAAAAAGTATATTTTAAAATGTATTAAATCTCAAGTTCATTCATTTATGGTGTTTTATTTAGCTTAGTCTCTTTATTTATCAGGGGTAAATAAAGCTTCCAGCTGCAATTCTACACTGGGAAACACCCATAGGGGAGAGCGGGGCACAACGTAACACTTTTTGGTTTTGGTCAAATAATGAACAAAGTAATGGGGTTAGAAAAAACATATTTTTTTTACCAACAACACACAAGCTTCTCCTACAAATGAGCACTGGAATTATGATCGCCAGACCTGTGGTTTCTGTGTATTGCCAAAAGTGCCAGGAGTAAAATGTTACTATTTACCCCACCTGCGGGGCAAGTTGTAACAGACAGGGGGTTAGTAGCAACACATGCTTATAAAGGCAGATTTCACACCATTAATTTAAATTGAGTTTACTTTAAATAGTAGCTATATTTCCTCAGTAATTGGCTCATTTCTTTTTTTTATTCTACACAGAACAGTGATTATTTATTTATTTTGTTTATTGGATAAACACATTTGAATCTATTAGCATTATTATCCATTTGTTCATTATTAGACAATACGTTTGTTTGCATTATTAGCAATAAAATGTATATTTTTGTCTATTAAAACAATATTTTCTATAAAAAACTATTTTTAAGTTCTTATCATTGCTCAAAATTTAAACAATTATTTTGTTAGTTTAATTGGTGTCCAACAGTGTGTGGCTTTATTGTAACCCTGTTACAACTAACCCCGCTGTGTCATGTTTTCCTCAAAACTGGCTTGCAGTCTCTGTGTTTTTTACATCTTTTAAAATGGTTTCATCTTTTAGCCTAAAAGATGGTAATCACAACAATATAAGACTTTACGTTCATACTTTCACAGATTTGTTTTTTTTAAATAAAAAAATATCGACTGCAATAAAAAATACTTTTATGCTGCAAAAATGGTTTCTCTTGTGTTTCTCATCCAAATTTCAGCGAAAATGTTCAATAATTGGCTGGAAGACGTCTGCCGACACTGTGGTGAAAACCTCGGAAGCATATTCTATTCACCTATAGCGCATGTCTATGGACTGTGGGTAAAACCGGAGCAACACGGGGAGAACATACAAACTCCAGACAGAAATCCAGCTGGGATTCGAACCATCGACCAGGGCCGGATTAACCAATGGGCATTATGGCAAACTAATAAAAGCGCATGGCAACATCTTTTGACACAATCGATCATGAACCCGGTTCGAATCCAGCGTCTGATGAACACTTCTTCTTTTTTTCCCCCACACTCTCAGAAATAAAGGTACGCGATCTGTCACTGGGGTGGTTCCTTTTCAAAGGGTACAAATTTGTACCTACAAGGTCCATATTAATACCTCAAGGGTACATATTAGTACCTAAAAAGTACAAAAGTGTTCCTCTTAAAATTTGTAGGTACTAATACGTATATACATTTGAGGTACCAATATGAACCCTTCAAGTACAAATGTGTACCTTTTGAAAAGGTACCACCCCAGTGACAGCTCTCGCACCTTTATTTCTGAGAGTGCACTACATATCAGATTTTGCCTACTCTTCATCACGAGGAAGACAAGTAGGAATCATTAATAAGTGTGTGTATTATGGAGGACTTAGATTCATAGAACTGGATTGGAGAGCTGTTAAATCCAAATCATATACATTATGTTATTTAAAATAACCTTAAATTAATTTTTTTTTGCACTGCTTCAGTGAACTTAAACAAGTATATTGAAATCCATTAATTAAACTTTCACTTGTTGTATTAGTATTTTTTTTTTCAAAGTATACTTTAAATGCTTTAAAAACAAGTTACATCTTTGCAGACTAGGAATGTATGTACTGTTTATCATTTATTTAAAAAATGCAGGCAATACATTATAGATAATTGTATTTAAAAATATATTATATTAATCATATTTTTTAATTCAACTATAAGGGTGCGGCCTGGTAGGAGGCCTACAAGGCATTGTGCCCAGAGGCCTCTGAATTCTTAATTCGGGCCTGCCAGCGACCCTCTTGCTGTGAGGTGACAGCTGTTAACCACTGAGCCACCGTGTCGCCCATATCTGAAAGTTTCACAATTGATTTAAAATCAGTTGGCTAAGTGTAACCACTGACTCAGTAGCATTTATCAGTTATAAGTTTATGTTCTGCTGCAGTTTTATGATGAGTGCAATAAAATATGTCCAAACTCTAATCTGGCATCTCAGATAATGATTCTTCACAACCATAAACACAATGATTATGCTTGAATCATGAATGTGATTTCGGTGAAATGACCTAACCACAGAAAAACAACAAGGAAGCTCTGTTTTCCAGTTACTAAGGAACTGTTTGTTTTATTATAGCCATAGCTAACATTCATTTTTCAGCAGCTGTAATTTGGTTTGTTGCTAAACAGCTTCATCTGCTGGACGAATACTGAATCTGAATATCTGGACTTTGTACAAAATACTTTCTCGTTATTTTTTATTTTGTTGTATGAAATAATATTTTGCAAACTTATCATATTTGATATGTCCAGACGTTTATATTAAACTTATATTAGCATGGAGCGATAGTAGAGAAATTAAACTACATCTCCCATGATTCAAGAGGGCCGCAACTGCGCATGCCCGCGTGTCAGATGGGACGTAAACAAGCTACAGGAAGCGCAGCTGTTACATTGATCATAGCAGGTTTGTACACGGCATAATTTGTATTATATTAATAATTTTAATGTAGTGTTTTGTCAGCATTATGACTGGTTTTGTAGATTTTAAAGCGTATGAGTCTATTAATAGTTTTAAAGGTTGATTTTGTTTGTAAAATCCGAGGTCCGTTAGCAAGCATGCTAGCCTAGAAACTCCCTTTATGCACATTTGGATAGTATATTAATATCTTACATATTTATCTTATCATTTTCTCAGCGGTAACGCGGATTAGTAATATATTTAATGCGTGTAAAGATTATATTTCATATAGTCTGACTTATGTTTCATTCAACGAAACAGCTGCTGTCATGAGGGATTTATTCTGCTGTTTAATTGAGAGAATAATTTCTTATTAATTTTTGTGACCACGCAAATGACATCTGTGTAACCTTCGTGTGTTTTGAATGTGATGTGGTTTTATTTTGCGTTACTTGTTTGCATGTTGTAAGAGTAGGGTCCACAGATATACAGTAACGTTAGATACATATGTTAAAACTGATCTAAAAGTATTTTATGTGTTTGTTGTATAAGTATGATTATTTATGTGCAATTTTAAACTCGTGTAGGGGAGAGCGGGGATGAAAGTTACATTTCCATAAAAAGCTAATTTTAAAAGATAATGTTTTAGGCAGAAATATATTTTTACTGTGGTTTCTAACAAGAGTGGTCTATCAAAATCAGGTGTCATTTTGTATCAGTGTAAAACATGCCCAATATAACTTCACTTTTAACAAAAGTTGCACATTGTTACTTTTAACTCGGTCAGCAGGGACGAAAGTAACACACGGGTGGGTTAAAAGTAACACATTTGCTAGATTTATTGGCTTAATCTTGCTTATTTGAAATATATCTGACTATGACTGTTAATGTTAACTGCAAACATATATTTTGTCCTTTAGTTTTGCAAAAAAAAAAAAAAGATTAAATGGCATTTTCATTTTAAATTTCAGCTCCATCAAATATTTCAAAAGTAACCCAACAATGCAAAATGTTAAACGTTTCTACAGTTTTTTTTCTACATTTTTTTAATTATTATTGGCAATATGCATTAATCTTATAAAACAGGAGTCAAAACACTGAAAACTCTAATGTGGAAGTGAAAAACAAGGTTTGGCTATTAGCAGCGGGCCATAAATAACAGTGTTACTTTCATCCCCACAGGAACTCTTGCCATTTAAACCTGATTTAAACTGATAAACTCAGATATTTCAAACTTAAGGATTTGTTATTGCACTAAATACCCTGTAGATTGATCATTAGTTTAATGCATGAAAAGAGAAACACCACTTGTTATAAGTAAAAAAAGAACCACTACAATTTACTTTCTACACTTAAAAAATTCGAAATTCGGAGCTAACCGCAGGCAAAGCCCAGGCCCGGATTAAGAATTCAGAGGCCCCTGGGCACAATGTCTTGTAGGGCCCCCTACAAGGCCGCACCCCTATAGTTAAATTAAAAAATAAGATTAATATAATATTTTTTTAAAAATAATGTTAATCTATAATATTTTGCCCACATTTTTTAAATAAATGACATAGTACATTTATTTATAGTCAACAAAGATTTACCTGATTTTAAAAGCATTTAAAGCAGACTTAAAAATACTAATATAACTAGTAAAAATTAATGGTTTTTATTATACTTGTTCAAGTTTGCTGAAGCAGTACTAAAAATTATATTTAAGGGTATTTTTAATGTGTAACTTCTACAAACTAATAATGCATATGATTTGGATATAACACCTCTCCAATCCAGTTCTATGAATTTAAGTCTTCCATAATACACACACTGATTAATGATTCCTGCTGTCTCCCTCGTGATGAACAAGAGTAGGCAAAAAGCACTTGATTATAAAGCTGAAAGTATCCGAAATCACACACACTATACCAGTTCTCTTCTGTCTCTCTCCTCTTCAGGGGCTTTCTCTCTCTCTCTCTCTCTCTGTCTCTCTCTCTGCATGAGGTCGGAGAATATGGGTGAAGCAGGGCGACTAACATTGTAAAAACAGATTAATTATATTAGGATGTCGCTAACATTTTAACACCAGGTGGAAAATAACTGTTTATAGAATATTTATTATTATTATTATCCTTATTAAATACCTTGTGACTCATTTTATATATTTTATGTACTTTATTTAAATTTTAAACAAAAACATTTCCTTTCTATTGAAAATAAATTTATTTCCAATCTGATATGTAGTGGGGGATAAAAAAAGAACGTGTTCATCAGACGCTGGATTCGAACCAGGTTCATGATCGATCGCCTCAAAACATAGCCTCTTTACGAGCTACTCTACACCCATCTGCTGTCTACTGCGCTCTTAAGTTATGTTGTCTCTGTCGATCAAATGGTGCTGGCGGGAAGCATTTAACTAGCTTATTCCAACGAGGTGCTATTAGGCTATTTGCACTTAATGGAGCCTAAATAGACACTCCAAAACAAAATAATTTTTATTCCTCATGGGTCGCTATTCACCCAGCTTATGTTTTACACAGTGGATGCCCTTCCAGCTGCAACCCAGTACTGAGAAACAGCCATACTCATTCACACACATACACTAAGGACAGTTTAGTTTATTCAATTCACTTATAGTCCATGTATTTGGACTATGGGGAAAACCGAAGCACCCGGAGGAAACCCACACCAACACTGGGAGAACATGCAAACTCCACACAGAAATGCCAACTGACCCAGCCGGGACTCAAACCAGCCACCTTCTTGCTGTGAGGTGACAGTGCCAACCACTGTGCCACTGTGATGCCCATTAAGTAAATTATAATATAAAAAATCATGTTCTGTTTCAACAAGCTCTAAACTTGTGGATCAAGTTTTTCTTTATTTGTGGAGCCATTTATGGTGAAAATTGTTTGGATTTAGGCCTGACTGTACACTGAATTATTAAGCAAATGTATAGAACTTTATATTTATAGATATATTAAACGAAAAGCTTCACGAAAGCTTGTATCTGCTAATTGGTACTGTTTTAGGTGTTCACAGTATAATGCACAAGAAAATACACTACCTGACTAAAGTCTTGTCATTGCAAGAGCAACAAATAATAACTGGACTTCTAGTTAATCATTTGGAAAAGTGGTAGAAGGTAGATTTTTCTGATGAATCATCTGTCGAACTGTTCCCAATTATCACAAATACTGCAGAAGACCTATTGGAACCACAGAAATCTCACAGAAATCAGTCAAGTTTGGTGACGGAACAATCTTGGTTTGGGGTTACATTTTAGTATAGGGGCGTGCGAGAGATCTGCAGAATGGATGATCAACAGCCTGAGGTATCAGGACATTTGTGCTTCCCATTACATTACAAACCACAGGAGAGGGCAAATTCTTCAGCAGGATAGTGCTCCTTCTCATACTTCAGCCTCCACATCAAAGCTCAAAGCAAAGAAGCTTAAGGGGCTCCAGGATTGGCCAGCCCAGTCACCAGACATAAACATTATTGAGCATGTCTGGGGTAAGATGGAGGAGGAGGCATTGAAGATGAATCCAAAAAATCTTGATGAACTTTGCACTCTCAGAAATAAAAGTATGCAAGCTGTCACTGGGATGGTACATTTTCAGAAGGTACACATTTGTACATAAAGGGTCCATATTGGTACCTCAAAAGGATATATTAGTGCCTAAAAATTTAGAGGAACACTTTTGTACTTTTTAGGTACTAATATGTACCTTTAGGTACAAAATTGTACCTTTTTAAAAGGTACCACCCCAGTGACAGCTAGCGTACCTTTATTTTTGAGAGTGTGGGAGTCCTGCAAGAACGCTTTCTTTGCCATTCAAGATGACTTAAGTTATTTGAGTCATTGCAGAGATGTATGGATGCAGTCCTCCAAGCTCATGGGAGTCCATACACAATATTCATTCTTTTTCCACTGCACCATGACTTTATATTCTATACTGGACATTATTTCTGTCAAGTGACAACTTTTGTCTAAGCAAAGTCAGACCTTACTGTCATAATTAAATAATTAAAAATCTAGGCATGATCATATTTTATTTTGGTCAAATAAGCGTAATCTAGAGGTAGCACTGATACCAAATGATCAACTAGAAGTCAAGTTATTATTTGTTCCTAAAATTTGGATAGACGACAAGACTTTTGTCAGGTAGTGTACAGTCTTTTGTCAAAATCCTTTGTATTTCAATTTTCTGTTTTTTTTTCCTACTTTGTAATTTTCTGTGAAATTATTACACACATTTAAAAAAAAAAAGATTATTTAAAGGAGTGATTTATTTTCTTTCTTTTTTCTTCTCTCTCTCTCTCCTCTCTCTCTCCTCTCTCTCTCTCTCTCTCTCTCTCTCTCTCTCTCTCTCTCTCTCTCTCCCCTACCATAATTGTATTCATCCAATACATAAAATGGTTTGATGTGGCGAAGGTGACTTTAGTGTTCCAGTCCGCTCTTCTCAGACCATAAACTTTCTATTTTACTGACATTAAACTGATTCCTATTATAGCTTTACAGATGTAAAATAACGTGCGACAGCTAGAGGGCATTAGTATCATTTGTATGACCTTATATGAACAGATTTGAGCATTTAATCACACATATTTTTTAAGTGTACTGAACAAGATTTATAAGATATCCACATCATTCATTTAAAGGTTATCTTTTCCCCTCATGCAAGAACACATTAAATTGATCAGTGGCTGGGAGTTTATTAAAAATATTTGATTTCAAAGTTCTGAATCGATTCCATAAGGGGGAATCGACTCCTCTTTCCAGTTTAAAAGAAATAATGAATATTTGTACTTATTTGACATAGTATACATTGATAATTTGACTTGTTATAATCAGAAGTCACTTGTTATTAATAATCAGATACTTTTACTCAAACAGATTTGGTTAAATTTGCTTTAATTAATTGGTTCAAATAGCCATATCCATGATTCACTTGCCATTGCATATTTTCTAACAGCTTTTTATTGTATGCATGCTGCTATATATGAATAATATACTATATTAACATGTATTACTGATTATTATAAGAAGATTATATGAAAACATTCCCACACATCTGATTGACGGATAAAGTGCTTTTTAAAGTGCTCTTATTCAGTGCTGTAATGCTGTTATTTCAGTGTACAGTTTTCAGTTTCTATTTGACAGTTGACCAGTGTATTTTAGACATGATGTTTTAGTGTGGTATATGTATCTCAGAGGACTTTGATAAATGTTTTTAAAATGTTTTCCCAGGAAGAATTTATTAAACAATTTATTTATTTATTTACTAAAAACTTATTAACATACTTATTCATTTAATTATTTATTAACTTATTTATTTAAATTTGTATTAACGTATGTATTAAATTTATTTATTATTTTAACTAATTTATTTATTAACTTTTTTATTTTTATTAGATTATATATCTATTTATTTATTAACTAATTTATTAACTTTATTAAAATATTTTTATGTATTATTTACTGACTTATTTTTAATAGCTTTATTTATTAAATTCCTTTTAATAAATAAAACCTTCCTAAATTGTTCATTTATTATCTAATTTATCATAAACTTTTTTATTTATTAAACTATTTGTTTTATTTATTAACTTATTTATTTTATTAGCTTATTTGTTTTATGTTGTGAACTTATTTATTAACTGATTTATTTATTAACATATTTATTTAACTTATTTGTTTTTCATTAGCTTATTTATTTGTCTATTTACAAATGTATTTATTACCTAATTTATTAACTTAATTTATTAAAATATTTTTATTTATTAACTAATTTATTTATTAATTAATGCATTTATTCATTGACTTATTTTTATTAGCTTATTTATTTCATTTTTGTTTATTTATTCATTAACTAACTGATTTATTAACTGTTTTTTATTAACTAATTTATTATTTTAAGTAATTTATTTACTAACTTATTTTTATTAGCTCATTTATTTATCTGTTTATTAATTTATTTAACCAATTTATTTATTAACATGTTTAGTTTTATTAGCTCAGTTATTTATTTATTAATGTATTTATTTATTAACTAAATTAATTATTAATTTTGAATCAAGTCTTATTGAAATAAATTTTCTGTTTTTTTGAGTTCAGTTTTGTTATTGACGTTATTATTATGCAATATATTTCCATCTATGTTGATCTCGTCATTAATTAAGTCATAAATTACCGATGTGGCAATAAATAAACAAACAAACAAACAAGTGCATTGTGCATGCAATACTTTTTGTGCTTGCCTGAGCTTCCTTTTAGATTATTTACATCATGCAATATAAAGAATTTATATAAACAAAAATAAATAATCAGTTAATTTCCAGAAGTAGGAATCAGATACAAACAGCCCTACACTATGCATTTGAATTAACACTTTCTTTCTTCTCTCTTACTTTTCATAGGTGACATGGAAAGGTGACGTGTCATCACAGTGAAGAGCCAATCCCAGGGCACTGTGCTGTAATCAGCCAATACCAGGGCAGCGCAAAGATGACAGAGTGCTTCTTACCACCCAGTAGCAGCCCTTCAGAGCAGAGGAGGGTGGAGCATCCAGGGGGTGTGGCTCGTACCCCGAGCTCAGAGGAGATCAGTCCCACTAAGTTCCCCGGTCTGTACCGTACTGGTGACCCGTCACCCCCTCACGACGGACACCACCATGAGCCACCTGACGCTGCATCTGATGATGAGAAGGAGCACAACAAGAAGAAGAACAAGTTCAAGAAGAAAGAGAAACGCAGTAAGATAAACACACTTACACGCTCTCTATTTACACTCAACAATGCCTTATGTTGACACACTCATCTAAATAAAAGCCTTGTTCATATGTATTGTTTGTGTTGTAAATAAAGCAAGCACACACACGTTTCAATTCATTTCAGTTCAAGTTTATTTGTGTAGCGCTTTTCACAATAATTATTGTTTCAAAGCAGTTTTACAAAAGGTGCACATTATTGCATTACAATCAAATTAAGAAAAGTTAAGGTTATTAGATATGTTTAATTAACTAGTAACTATAAGCTTTAAACAGTTAGCATTATTATATACACTCATCTGCCACTTTATTAGGTACACCTGTCCAACTGCTCATCAATGCAAGTTTCTAATCAGCCAGTCACATGGCAGCAACTTAAAGCATTTAGGCATGTAGACATGGTCAAGACGATCGGCTGCAGTTCAAATTGAGCATCAGAATGAGGAAAAAAGGTGATTTAAGTGACTTTAAACGTGGCATGGTTGTTGGTGCCAGACGGGCTGATCTGAGTATTTCAGAAACTGCTGATCTACTGGGATTTTCACACACAACCATCTCTAGGGTTTACAGAGAATGATCCGAAAAAAAGAAAATATCAAGTGAGCGGCAGTTCTGTGGGCGCAGATGCCTTGTTGATGTCAGAGGAGAATGGTTCCAGCTGATAGAAAGGCAACAGTAACTCAAATAACCACTCATTACAACTGAGGTCTGTAGAAGAGCATCTCTGATCACACAACACGTCCAACCTTGAGGCAGATGAGCTACAGCAGCAGAAAACCACACCGGGTGCCGCTCCTGTCAGCTAAGAACAGGAAACTGAGGCTACGATTAACACAGGATCATTGTAAATGGACAACAGAAGATTGGAAAAACATTGCCTGGTCTGATGAGTCTCGATTTCTTCTGCAACATTCGGATGTTAGGGTCAGAATTTGGCTTCAACAACATGAAAGCTTGGATCCATCCTACCTTGTATCAGGCTGGTGGTGGTGGTGTAATGGTGTGGGGGATATTTTCTTGGCACACTTTGGGCCCATTAGTACCAATTGAGCATCGTGTCAACGCCACAGCCTACCTGAGTATTGTTGCTGACCATGTGCATCCTTTTATGACCACAGTGTACCCATCCTCTGATAGTTACTTTCAGCAGGATGTCATAAAGCGTGAATCATCTCAGACTGGTTTCTTGAACATGACAATGAGTTCACTGTACTCAAATGGCCTCCACAGTCACCAGATCTCAATCCAGTAGATCACCTTTGGGATGTGGTGGTAGGGGAGATTCAAATCATGGACGTGCAGCTGACAAATCTGCAGCAACTGCGTGATTGCGTGTCTCTGCAGCAACTGCGTGTCCTCATGGCAAAGATCAAATAAATCAGTTATCAGAAATGAGTTATTACACTATTATGTTTAGAAATGTGTTGAAAAAATCTTCTTTCTGTTAAACAGAAAAAATATTCAGAAGGGCTAATAATTCAGGAGGGTTAATAATTCTGACTTCAACCGTACATAGTTTAATAGCACAGACGTCTGCGCTTAATTTGCAAATGTTCCAGTTTCAGTGCAGCTTCAGAGTGAATTCTTGATTTCCCTGCCTCTATATATAGCCGTCCCACAGCAGCCTATAGCACAGCAGCAGGAAATGATAGAGCAGTTGGGGACACACCCTGTCCACTCCTGTAGGTGTGTGTTATAGTGACTGAGAAGCTGTACTGACTGATGGGGTCAGAAGCCTGTTAGACACTGCTTGAGCACTGCTGGAGTCAGGATAAGGGGAACGGATGACAAAAAAAACAGCACAGGGGGACATTTCTAAATTGTAGGCTGACCTCTTTAAAGCAGTTTTTCTGTGTCTTGCTCTCATTTCGTTCTGCTGGTTTCAGTCTCACTAACCTTGAGAGAGGCAGATGCGGGACAGTCAATTGTGCACAGCCGTTTAGTAAGACGTTTTCTTTGAGCAGCAGGTATCGGTAGCGGGATTTGTCTCTTTTTCTTTTTTTGTCTATTTGTATTCATCTCTTAACTTCTCTTCGTGTCTCCTCTTTTTGTTTATTTTCTTTTCACCTCTTTTTGTCCAACTCTTCACTTTTTGTCCTCTTCTTTACTCTTTTTTTTGTCTCTTATCATCTTCTCTTCTATTTTTTTGTCTCTTCTTTCTCTTCGTTTTGTCTCTTATTGAGGGTGTCTCTTCTCATCTTGTCTCCTCGTCTCTTATCTTTTTGTCCTTTATTCACTTTTTATTCTCCTCTCTTGTTGTCTCTTCTCTCTTTGTCTCTTCTTTTCATCTCTTTTTGTCTCTTCACATCTTGTCTCTTCTCTTTTTTTGTCTCTTGTCTTTTCTTTCTTTTCTTTTTCTCATCTCTTATTTTTTGTCTCTTATTCACTTTTTGTCTCTAATCTTGTTGTTTTTTTATCTCTTTGTCTCTTCTCTATTTGTCTCTTCTCATCCTGTCTCTTCACTTGTTGTCTCTTTTCTCTGTCTCTTCTTTTCTTCTCTTTGTGTCTCTTCTCATCCCGTCTCTTCTTGTCTCCTCTTTTTTCTTATCTTATCTTTTTTCATCTCTTCACTATTTTTTTGAAAGCGGGATTTGTCTCCGCATTATCTCTTCAGCTTCAGGTATTGGAAGCAGGATGTGTCTACTTTTCTCTTATTGCCTCCATCTCTTCTGTTTTATTTTTGTTCTCTTCTTTTGTCTCTTTTTTTGTCTATTCTCTCTTTTCTTTTGGTTTCTTATTCACTTTGTCTTCTCATCTTGTCTCATATTTTCTCTTTGTCTCTTATTCACTTATTGTCTTTTCTCTTTTTGTCTCTTATTGACTTTGTCTCCTCTCTTCTTGTCTCATCTCTTCGCTTTTTGTCTCATTCGCTTATTGTCTCTTCTCTTTTTCTCTCATCTCTTCTCTTTTTGTCTCTTCTCTTCTCTTTTTGTCCCTTATTCACTTATTGTCTTCTCTTTTTGTCTTCTCTCTTCTCTTTTTGTCTCTTCTCTTCTTTTTTTGTCTCTTATTCACTTGTCTCTTCTCTTATTGCCTCTTCTCTTTTTGTCTCTTCTCTTTTTTCTCTTCTCTTCTCTTTTTGTCTCTTATTCACAGATTGTCTCTTCTTATTTTGTCTCATCTGTCCTCTTTTTGTCTCTTCTCTTCTCTTTTTGTCTCATTCACTTGTTGTCTCTTCTCTTTTTGTCTCTTCTCTTCTCTTTTTGTCTTATTCACTTATTGTCTCTTCTCTTTTTGTCTTCTCTTCTCTTTGTCTCTTCTCTTCTTTTTTGTCTCTTATTCACTTATTGTCTCTTCTTATTTTGTCTCATCTCTTCTCTTTTTGT
>CAIGQZ010001210.1:7113031-7129646 GCA_903798205.1 Danio tinwini
ATACATACATACATACATACATACATACATACATACATACATACATATATATATATATATATATATATATATATATATATATATATAAATCGTTACACAATTTGTACAGTATAAGTAATCTAAACAAGTTTTTTCATTTCAATAATAATAAAAAAAACATTGATTTAAATTGTGCTTTATTTATACATCATAATAGGATATGTGCTGCTGTAGTAAATTATGTATAAATAAGTTACCATGTGCTTATATTATTCTAGTCTTTAAATATATTTAGACCTCTCTCTTTTTTTCCTACCCAGAAGTGGAACATGTATAATGAAAGAAGTTTTGTTTTAGGCTTTACATAAGGCTGTTTTAATGTGTCAAACGCAAATTCGACATTATAACAAGGAAGTGCATGCAAAACAGGAGATGGATCCAAACTGTGGAGAGAGACTGGAAATAAAAACAGCCATGGAAGAGCAAAAACAGCCCCAATGTGGCACTTCAGTGTGGGAATCAGCAGTTGTTGTCAAAATGTTTTTTTTTAGGAGGTTTAAAATCAAACAAAAACAGTTACGGTTAAAAGCGCAGTAGCTCTTCTCTTATACATATAACAATATACAGTACTGTGCAGCTAGCCACAGTACTTCAGCCACTAGTGTTTTCACCAAAACATGTTTAAAGTTGGTTATTTCAGATTGAAATATCAATTTACATTTGCAAACATTATTTTTGTCATTAATTGTAATTCTACAGTGAGATTATTGTCTGCACAACAGCCAGTGCTCCACACAGAAATCATCATCCACACATGATCATCATCCATAAGCCTGTCATAATAATATAATCAATATATCAACTCATCGCACAACACATGAACATGACCTCAATCATTTTTGGTGATGCGATATATATCGCACATACATACAAACCAATTTTAGCAGAATTTTTGCTGATTGTGCAACATCTCGATCTCCATTGGAGATGTCAGTGTCAGTATGGTTCAAAAACACTATAGTATTTACTGTAAATTACTATAGTACATTTTCATGTGGGTGTCTGACAACAGAAAATAGATCTGGTAGCAGATATCGCAGCCTCTGTTACTTTTTACCTTGCTTTTTTTTGTTAACATTTATTATTATTTATTTAGGATATGCGTTTTCACATTCTGATTCCAATGCCTCATTATTAAATGTACTATAATTAAATTAAATATTCTTAAGAATAAACTATGATGTGTTCCTTGGAAGTACTTGTACTTGCATCGTGATATTGTCATTCTGCCATTATATAATGAGTGGCATAAAAGGCTCTTAAAATGAAAATAATATTGTTTATCGCAATTGTTATGATCCTTGATGGAAATAAGTCTAGGGAATTTAAAGGAGTAACAAGAGATGACCAAAGTATAAAACTGGTGATGAAGAGGGCAAGAGAAAAGAGAAAACGACGAATTAGCACCGCAAAAGATTTATTGCTTCCACAGTATTTACAGTATTTACAAACAATAAGATAAAGTTGAAAAGAACCAAGACAATCGGGAGAGGGAACTGAAAGTTGCGCTATTTAAATCAAAGAAATAAAAATAACAAAAATATTCCCTTAACCTCCTCCCCAATCCTCTAAGAAAATAATATGAAAAAGAAAAGTCTTCAGCGCAAAAGCACCCTGAACTTACTCTAACTAATAATTAGAAATACAAATTAGCGCAAAGTATGTATGTCACGTGACTTATTATGTTGTTCTAGATCTCCCTTGTCTGCAAGTCACAACAGGTTTTGAATGGAGCATTAGCGGGCTAAAGATGTGAAAAACGCACGAATAACTCTAACAACTCAAAACAGATCTCACTTAAAGGCACAGTGTGCAGTTCATAACAGTGTGCAGTTCATAACAGCAATATATTTTGGTGCAATACAGTATATTTTACAGCAAAATATCGATATTGTGACAGGCCTAATCATTCAGTCTGACTAAAATTACATGAAAAAACAGAACAGACTAAATCCAGAAGAACTACCAGCAACATCTCTAATGCTGTGTTCACACCAGACGCGGCACGCGCGAATAGTAAATAGACGCGTAAAGATTTTGAGTTTACTCGCTTCATTAGCTTGTCAATTTCACTTTAAAATAGACACGGATTCGCGTCATGGGCAGGGCTTGTCTGCCTGATAACATGGATTTTATTGAGAGAATAGCTGTGCTTTATGTGATTTAGGAAGGCTGAAAAACAGCGAAGATTTGTTTGGAGCTATGTCTGAGTCCACTAGATCCTTTCAGAGTTGCACCCAGCTCTGTGAGTTTATCAACTCCTCCAGAAACTATATCTGGATGATGGAAGCTTTCAGTGGTGCTTCAGACTGAGCCGAGCCCAGTTTGATGAAATGTTGTCCAGTGTCAGCAGGAGGATTTTCCCTTCAGGAAACTAACAACAGGCACTACGTCATAATCACGTCCCTACAAGAGCAAGCTCATGATTGGTTAATGTTGCGTGAATTTGCATGAATCACGACGCAGGATGTCTATTCACGTCTTTGCATGGACTTAACATGTAAATCATGTCTGGTGTGAACCATAAGATGCTTCAGAAAACCGACCTGCAAAGCTGCAGTACTGTTCAAAGGTTTAGGCACATGTGTAAAAATGCTGTAAAATGAGGATGCTTTAAAAAATAATGCATAATTACTTACATTTTTAATTTAATAATTAATAATTTATTTCAATTCAATTAAATTCATCTTTATTTGTATAGCGCTTATACAATGTAGATTGTGTCAAAGCAGCTTCACATGGAAGTTTATAGTGAATTGAAACAGTGTCAGTTCAGTTTTCAGTGTTTAAGTTCAGTTTAGTTTAGCTCAGGTCAGTGTGGTTTAATAATCACTACTAAGAGTCCAAACACTGAGGAGCAATTCCATCGATGCGCAGCTCTACAGATCTCGAACCATGCAAGCCAGTGGCGACAGCGGCGAGGAAAAAACTTCACCAATTGGCGAAAGTGAAGAATTTAAAAAACCTCGAGAGAAACCAGGCTCAGTTGGGCACGACCATTTCTCCTATGGCCAAACGTCTTGTGCAGAGCTGAAGTCTAGGCGCAGTAGCTGGACCTCCGAGAAGACACGTCTGACCTTGGAGCATCACAGGAATCAGTCTTATGCTCTCCATCATGACCACCACAGCAGCAGCTCAGGATACGGCCTGGTCCGGAAACCTTGGGATCGTCTTGTCGCTGGTCTTGGATCGCATCAGTGGCACTGCATAGTCTGAGGGTCTCGAGATGAGTACCCCCAGGTGGAAATACAGAATAAGGAGAATAATTAGTGTAGCTGCTGTTCATAGTGTATATAAACAAGAAGCAAAATCGTGTGTGGGGCACATCATGCGTCATACCGCTATGTAATGCACTGAGTGTATGCTTTGCTAAAAAGATAGGTCTTTAATCTAGTTTTGAAGAGTGAGAGTGTGTCTGAGCCTCGGACATTATCAGGAAGGCTATTCCAGAGTTTAGGGGCCATATATGAGAAGGCTCGACCTCCTTTACTCGATTTTGCTATTCTAGGTACTACTATTTATCAATTAACTTATATTAACTAAATCAAATCTGCATTTGGAGGGCGGCACAGTGGCTCAGTGGTTAGCACTGTTGCCTCACAGCAAGAAGATCGCTGGTTCAAGTCCCGGCTGGGCCAGTTGACATTTCTGTGTGGAGTTTGGATGTTTTTTCCCGTGTTGGCATGGGTTTTCTTCGGGTGCTCCGGTTTTCCCCTCAGTCCAAACACATGCGCTATAAGTGAATTGAGTAAACTAAATTATCTGTAGTGTATGAGTGTGTGTGAATGCGAGAGTGTATGGGTGTTTCCCAGTACTGAGTTGCGGCCGGAAAGGCATTCGCTGCGTAATACATATGCCGGAATTGTTGGCAGTTCATTTCACTGTGGCGACCCCTGATAAATAAGCGACTAAGCCGAAGAAAAATGAATGAAATCAACATTTGTTATGACCACACTTTACATTTAAAACACTTGAGTTTTTCAGGTAGCTTTGGAGGTAGGTTTTTTGAAGCATCTTTTGAAGAAATGGTGCCAAAGTTCTTCTAGATTTAGTATAATATATAAATATTTATTTTAGTGCATCACCATTGATTTGATGTGTTTTCCATCATGTATTTTCTGCAGGAGTTCCTCTTGAATCGTCTGCACAGAGACCTGCAGGCTGGTGTGAAGGATTTATCCAAAGAGGAGAGACTCTGGGAGGTTCAGCGGATCGTCACTGCACTCAAACGCAAACTTCGAGAGGCCAAGAGACAGGCAAGAAGATCACACACGACTGAAGTCTAAATTATTTGCCCTCCTGTGTTTTATTTTTTATTTATTTATTTTTTTATATTTCCTAAATTGTTTAACAGAGCAAATCATTTTTCACAGTATTTCCTATAATATTTTTTTCTTCTGGAGAACGTCTCAGTTGTTTTATTTTGGCTACAATAAAAGCAGTTTTAAATTTTTTTTAAAACCATTTTAAGGTCAATTTTATTAGCTCCCTTAAACAATATATATTTCAATTGTCTACAGAACAAACCACTGTTCTAGAAAAATTTGCCTAATTAACCTGGTTAAGTCTTTAAATGTCACTTTAAGCTGAATACTAGTATCTTGAAAAAGATCTAGTCAAATATTATTTACTGTCCTCATGGCAAAGATAAAAGAAATTAGTTATTAGGAATGAGTTATTAAAACTATTATGTTTAGAAATATTTAGAAAAAAATATTTTTGTTAAACAGAAATTGGGGAAAAATATACAGGGATAACAATTCAGGAGGTCCAATAATTCTCAATTCAGTTTAAGCAGGATGAAAACCTGCTATAAATGCTGGTAAATGTAGCAGTATGTTCAGCTTACACTAGGGTTGCGAATTGAAAATCGATTCAGATTGTGGAATAATTTTTTTTTTACTTGTAAATCTGCTAGGAACTTCCGTGCTGGCGAATATCTTAAATTAGCTATAAACTTAATATTATTATAATGTAATATGGACCGCAACGTGTGCTCAAAAGTCTACATGTGGTGAAAAACGACGGCAAAGCTAAGTTTAATCATTGCAATAAGTAGTGTTGCAAGTAGTGCGTCACGACCATGCGGCAACCTCCCACTCTCCCTCGTGAAGCCAATAGGGAAGTACCTGAAACTGCAATTCATCGATTGGACTTTGGGGCCTGGCTCCAGAAACTCCAGACGTTCACTGACTGCCATGATAAATTGGCCAATTTTACAGCTGATAATTTTGATAATGTTTACAGCCTGGTACAAAATATGGTTTTGGTGAATATAGCTAATATTACCCTTCATGACAACTATGAGGGGGTTGAATTTTTTTATAACTCCTCCATTTTCTTTATATTAAGTTATATTAAGTCTGCATAATTAAGGGCGTGGCCACTTAAGTGACAGCTAGGTCTCGCTGCTCGCTGTCTCGTCACCTCAGCTGATTCCAGCTGATTAGCTGCTGAGCTCGGCATATACATCGTATTTTTGTGTTGTTTTATGTGGCTTTACACACTCAGTTGCCTTTTGGAATTATTTCTTATAATTATTAGATACTATAGCATGCTGTGTGCACTTAATTGTGCTCACAAACCATTCAAGTTGCTTCCATTTCCCATGTGAGTGAAATTATATAATTATATACCATATCTATAAATGTATTTGTTCTACCTAAGATCATTTATCATTTATAATTATATATAGACCTGTAATGCACTTCAGAATCTGACAGATTGATTAGCTGTAGACTATAGAACAGTCATCTGAAACATTGCCATACAGTTTTATGCCTGGATTTCATAAATAGTCTTGCATTTACTAACACAGACTATATCTGAAGTGTTTAGAAGTAATTTGCGTGTTTCTTCTCTAGAAAAACGTCATAGGAACAATGTTTAGTGGCTCAATGTATGACAACAGTGTTTTTAAAAGATTAAACACTTTATTGATGTAATGTACAACCTACATCTGAACACAAAAGAGTCGCAGGTAATGAAGTATTAAGTGTTTCTTCCAAAGAAAAGCATGTCTAAGCAAAATGCTAGCAGGCGTTTGTAGCTCCACTGACGCTCTGCCTCTTTGCCTTTATTTGGTATCCCCCAGTCGGTGCGATGACGCGAAGACAAAATGGCGATGGTTGGCCACGCCTACTTGTAGCTTTATTTGCACTCTTCAGAAACCTACGAGTGACATCATGGATTTCTACGTCCATATGTTTTACAGTCTATGGTCACGACCAACATGCAAAGCATAGTTGGTTTACAAACATCAAATTAAAAGAATGCACCACGTTAGATTCATTGTGCATCCCGGGTGCAACCAAAAAGTGTTGTGAATTTTACTTTAATGTTTTTTGAGCGTGCAGCTGAGCAGCTCGGTGCTAGATTTTGTTTATACCTTGAGGTGAAACTAAACCTCCGCCTCATTTATAAACAGCAGGATGAGCTTCTGAAGCTAACAGGAGAGATAGATTTACACTTCATCTTGATAATCTTAGCTTTTGTATTGGAGTCTGAAAAATGTATGACGTAGAATGTTCTTTTTTTCTGTCCCGATATGTTTAATCTTTTTCTTTTGCAAAATTCATCTGCCATTGTCCAGATTTTTAAAATCTGTTTCATTGTTTTCAAGCTGAGAGCCATGTAGCGCCCGTATGTTGGTGTTTTTCCATACAGCTTTAGGATTTATGATTGTGACCTAACCTAAAGTGTTACCAGTACATTAGCGAGCAGAGTATTATTTTAAAGTGCTACTTCAGTGACTACTAATAGCAAAACGTCCTGATGTGTTATTTTCATATCTGAATCTGCAGGAGTGTGAGACTAAAATTGCGCAGGAAATCGCCAGCCTGTCTAAAGAGGACGTGTCTAAGGAAGAGATGACGGAGAATGAGGAAGAGGTCATCAATCTTCTTCTGGCTCAGGTGAGTCCACCTGCGTCACTGCTCACGGCTGATAAACAAATATTCTGCTCCGTGATAAGCAGCCAGTGGCTACAGTCTGCTTTGCATATTACATTTGTGACATTTTGTAAGTAACCGATAATAAGATGATTGCAGCATTTTAAAAAAAGAAAGGAAAAGCTAGAGATAATAGTTTCTGTCTTAAATTAAATGATTATTTAAAGGGCGCCTCGGTTACCCCTTTTTCCAGATTTAATATAAGTCTTTTGTGTCTCCAGAATGTGTCTGTAAAGTTTCAGCTCAAAACACCCATCAGATTATTTCTTATAGCTTTCACTAGTTTGTGTTTTATAGCTCTCAATAGATTTTTGCTGTTTTTGTGTACTGCGCCTTTAAAGCTAGTCCTCCCCGCCAATCGTTTCCACGTGCCTGCCGCGCGTGCCTTAGTCTCCGCCCTCGGCTGCCTCAGACAACAGACAGACATGAAGGAAGCAGATCTCGCGTAACGTTTGTGACAAAAACTACAGTAAAAGCTTTATCAATGATTATTTGGTGCATGTGTTGTGTGGAGCTGCAGGATGAGTCACACACGATGTCGTTACAAAGTTCACGCACACACACAGACACACACACACACACAGCGCAGACACACGCACATACATACAGCGCGCGCGTTTAGCTTTGCACTGTCTTTGCACGCAAATGTGGCAGGAAACAGGTTAATCTCCACTGCTGTATGGATATCTGTTACGCTAATTTACAAAATAAACCTGATTTAACATCCACAAACCGGGATTGAAGCATCATTTATTATTGTTCTGACACGCGGCTGTGTTGATATAAGTATAAGCTGAAGTAAATCTCTGTAATTCATTACACACATGCACTGTTTTAAAACATTTTAAACTTGTCAAACTCACTCTTGATCACATTTGATGGTGATTGATGATCCTAAACTGAACAGACCTTTTATTTAGGGTTGATTTGCTCACGTCCTGTCTTGTGGATATGAAACGTTACTACGGAGACATGTTAATATGCAGCTGTCAATCAATATTGGTGGGCGGGGGGACCGCACTCCTACGTCAAGTTGCGGTCGGTCTCAAAACGGCTCCAATTGGTCCACCGTTTTTATGTTGTTAAATTGAAAAAAAAGGACTGGGTGTGTTTATATCACCCCAATATGACTGTCTATACACTATATCTACACATATGTCTGTCCAAACAGCTTGAAAAGTAGATTTTTACCATAGGTGCCCTTTAAAGATGAATTGAATTTTTATCTGACCTCCGACAAATATGTCTGTAGACTCAAAAGCATGTCAATCAGGAGAATGTCAAGCAAAGTGTTCCTGCAGACTCTTTTAATTCAGTGTGACTAAAAAAACTAAATAAATATTTTTTAACCATTAGAGGCTGGCTATAATAACACACTGCTGCCATACACAGGGTTTCTGCAGGGTCTTAAAGTCTAAAATTAGCTTTTCTAGGTCTTAAATATTTTTGCACAGGTCTTATTTTTCCGATGTCCATGTAACGCTACATCTAATGCTCATTTAAATGATTTTTTGTTGCTTGGTTTTCGTGGTGTTGTAGTACTTTATTTCACTAGTCCAAATGTAATTTGCGGTAAAACAACTACAAATGAGACCAATATGCAATAGCCAATCAGCTTTCTGTTATTGAACTCAGTGCGCGCGGCGAATATGATGTCATCGCTGTGTTTGCGGAGGTTCGCTTTGGGTGCTCTACTGTCTGGATGGTTTAATGATATTAATTGTATAAGACACAAAACTTTAGTTAGATATTCGGATACTCATGTGCTTGCAAAGACTGCTATAAGCATTGAGAAGAAACAAAGGAAACGCTTTCAACAGTGTTTGAAGAGGTCAAGGACAACATACTGAAGTGGGTCAGTTTTCTTCTGACAATAAAAGCAGAAATGGTCAAGATGACATTTCTAACCAAATATTACATCCGAAAGCCTGGGTGCATTATCTTCAGAAAAAGATATTCTTTGCCAACTAGGAGCTATGACCTTGGAGGACAAGACCCCTGAAAGACTGCCTGGAAGACTGCCCGAATGCTGATGTAATAGAAGAAATGATTTGCTATGTTTGTATTCAAATACATCACCCTAGAGAGAGAACACGAAGGGATTTCTTCAATGTATTAACAGATATTCTCAGATATATCAAACTTTAGAGATTCCCAAGTATATCAGACACTAATTGCTACTTTGCTGTGTATTTACTGGAAGGGATTTCTACGCCTGTATTCAAGGCTGGAATACTGCATAAAAGACTGGAGCAGACAGACCAGCAGCGCGCTTAGACTGACTTCTGTATACTGAATGTCTTAGGCCCTTTATTTCTTAATGGAGAATAAAGGATTTTGTTTCGTTATTGTGATTGTTTTATTTTTCTTTTTCACTGGATTTAGTTTATTAATAAAAGTATATTTTATAAATTTTCTTTACTGGAGTGGACATTGGCTTCATTTGCAGAACCTATCAAGATACTTTGTCTGGTAAGGTATACATTTAATTAACTCCTTGAACAACATTACAATGTAATGTCCTAAACAAAACTAGCTAAGAAATATAGCCAAGAGAGGATTCGGGTTTCTTTATTTAATTAGGGTATTAAATAAAGGCATCCAGTACAGTGCGTGCGACATGATTTCGCTGGCGGACCGCACAAAATGTTTTGAGACTCGAGCGAACAGTTTGCACGGCGCCGCATTTGATTTGAGTTGAATATGAAACACTTTGAGATTTTGTCTGAAACATGCCTGTACAGACAGCTTTATGATCCGTCCATGCGTGATCATAGAGATAACCAAATAAACAATAATTCTTGGCTAGAAATTGCAACAGCAGTGGGAAAGGAGGACATTTTTTTTATAAAAGCTTAGAAAAACTTGAGGGATAAGTTTGTTAAAACAAAAAAGAGAGGCCATGCAAAAGTGGAGACCCAGATGGTTTTAATATTACAGAAATATGTTTTTCCACCATTCATAGGTTTTACACTGATGTATGTATTACAATTTTGAATTAAAAACAATTTAATAGTTACAAAACTAAAGTTAAGTAACAAATCATTTCTTTGATAACTGGACAGGAATATTTGAACCTATCGGTTCACAATATACTGGTGCCCTTTATTTCTAGGCTTTATTGGTGATAATGGTCAGAAATGTTGGACCATTATTGCCATTTTAGCTTCTAAGCAGAGGATAGAAACTAGCCAGACAGTAATGTGTCAATTGTGGAGTGGGCAAAACAAAAATAAAAAGGTCAGTATTTTTAAGGTAAATTGTACTTTTATTCTATCCATAATAAAAAATATATAATTGTAGCGCAACCCATGTTCTGTTGTCTTAATATTTAACTTTAATAGGTAAAACTGTCCAAGATATAAACAAAAGTGATGCATCAAAGTTTGATTTAAAAAAAATCTTGAATGGTTATAAAGATCCTTATAATCATTAAAATAAATTATAAAAAAATATTAATATGAATTAATATTAATGATATGACGTAGTTCCAGAAACTTCCTATTTCTCTGTTCATCCATCTGACTTTATGGTGGGTTTCTTCTGACCGCTCCCTGTCTTTCTAAAGAGCCTCCTTTGTTTGAGGTGTGTGTGCAGTCAGCAGAGGTGCATGATGTGGCGCCAGGCGAAACTATAAATTAGCCTTAAGATGTTTTTTTTTTTTCTGTAGTTCAATGGTGCATCTAACCTGTCTTCAGTACTGTTTAATTTGAATGCATTTATTTTGCCCCTAATTTAGTGATTTTTATTTTTATTTAATTTTTTTTTGCATTTCTTCTTTGTGTGTATGCATGTTTTTGATATTGTGATATAGGTCTTAAATTTAATACTTTACGGTCTTAAAAAGTTCTTAAAGAGCCCCTATTGTACATTAAAAATGGTCATATTTCGGTTTTATGGGTCCCCAACAACAGGCTGATCTGCATGCAAGGTCAAAAAACACTTTCATGGCCTTATAATATGCATTTATTTTTACCTAATTATCCCAGCGACTCCCATATGAATCGTTCAGCAATTAATTTGTTTCCAAACCCCTCCTTAGTGCGAGCTAATCTGCGATGATTGGACTGATGATAGCCTGTTGCGATTGGTCGACAGCGTTCAGCGCGAGACAGTAAAATGCCCAGTGCAGTTTATCAAGCCCCCTGGGTCGCCAACATTGGTATAGGATCCGATCGCTCGGACGCTCGAAACACGCTTCAAAGTAAACTTACTAACACCACAGTAAACAGTACCAGGTTCTCAACAGTGTTATTCAGACACCTCAGCGCCGTTAACAGTGCAGTTAAACACCACAAACGCATTTAAATAAAAAAGCAGCATGCGTCGCGTCTTCAACGAGGCATTAGATGCGATATGGGAATATAGAGTTAACCTGATACAGTGCAAGCGGTTAAAAGTAACAACACAATTAAATACATACTTTACAAGCTAGAGAAATACAGCTATTTACTTACACTTATGAAATGTGTCATGGGCCAGGTCTGATTTCATTACTTATCTTTCATTTTGCAACTTTTCTCCCTTCTCAGCTGTAGATCATTTCTATTTGCAACCATTGCTGTGGCACCTCTTGCATGAAATGTTTGTTCTCAGGGCTTACCTGTACTCTGATTTGCCCAACAATCACTATCTTTGCAGGCTCCCATCTCCTTTCCAGTGCTGTGCACCAGCCCGAAGTCCAGCATGCCTTTATTTGACTTGTACCCAATAATTTGTCCTTATTTTGCAAGTGTTACACCAAATTCTGTGACCACCGTATTCTGTGACCCTAGTAGGCGCTGTTCTCACTGTTTAGCTTGAACTGGCTCCCACAGCATACATGCTCTCAGATTAATGCACTGGAATGAACTGTTCAATACTAGTTTATATAAAATCTCTTGTATTTCACACAGAAAAATTGAATGTTCTTTAAATGCAAACGGCTTAGTGCCCTTGAGTGCCCTTGAGTGCCCAATGTGCGCTGTCAATCACGTGACAGTATGTACGCTGTTTGAGAAACAGTGAGAAGAGGTCACAGAATATGATGGTCACATAATTTGGTGTAACAAAATGGAGGAAGAAACTAATCCATGAGCTGTGTACTGAAAGTTCATTGTAAGCATGTAGATTGCTGAAGCACTTCTTTCCCTCACACTTCCAATAATATCCAGGTAAGCACAGCGTCTTCATGACTCATGACTTCAGGATCTGTCTGCCTTTGCTGCTGTGTTAGTAGGCGGGGCCACAGGTTTAAATTTTGTGGGTCAGCGCGCGCAACCATTATGTTTCGTATTGGCGTCACGCCGAAACGGCTAAAGACTCATTATCAAGACGATTCATTTAAACCACTTCGAGTCGACTCTTTTATAGATGAATCAATAGTTTTAAAAACTGTCCACTTTCAGATTTAAGCTTTAGCTGGATATTTCACTTCACTAAGAGCTGTGATACACACTACATGGAAGATCAATTTCAAAAACCCATAATAGGGGCTCTTTAAAAAGTCTTAAATTTGACATTATGATATCTGCAGAAACCCTGCACACAACTGCACAATTTGTGTGCACATTTTTGCACAATAGGTGCCCTTTAATGAATAATAAAAAACCTTCTTGCTAACTTCCGACTGCAGCTGTATCCCTTCAGCCACAGTGGATTGTGTCCTATGTTAATTGACTGATTCGCTTCTCTATTGCCCTCTGCAGGAGAATGAGATCCTAACAGAGCAGGAGGAGCTGATTTCTCTGGAGCAGGTGCTGCGCAGACAGATTGCCACCGAGAAGGAGGAAATCGAGCGGCTGCGTGCAGAGATCGCTGATATACAAAGGTCAGAGCTCATACACGGGTCAAAAAAAGCAGATTTAGTGCTAATGGACCCTTTTCAAAAGATTTTGATTAAAGAAAAACATGAACATTTATATGAATTGATGTTTCCATTATATCATCTTTGCATCAAATTACAAATCTTTGTAATGCAGTGTCTATGGGGGCAGGACAGTAATTTGACATGTTCTCTCTTCTGGCTGCCGTTATCAGTCTCACACTATTTTTTTTTCTGAAAGTCTTGATAACACCATCATGATGGTTTTCTTTTATTATTTCAGCAAATAGGATTGTAAAAAAAAAAATAAATAAAAATTTGTCATTTTCTCCCATTCACTGCGCTCTACATTTACCCAACTATGACGACTTCCACTCATCATTTCCACCCGTAAATGTAAAAAGGGTCCATTATGGCCCGTTTCCACTGAGTGGTACAGTACGGTACGGTTAGGGTCGGTATGGATCACCTTTATCAGGCTTGCGTTTCCACTACAAAGGGTACCCTTTTGGTGGGCGTGGTGTACTACAGAGAGTTTCAGTCGACGTCATTCTCCCTCGAATAAATGTCTACAGTAAAGCTGTACAGGTCATTCACATTATATGAGAAGCTCTTCCAACAAAACAGATGCTTTAAACAACTATGAACATGATTTGATTATAACTGCAGATCAATGACAGTGTGACAGTGTTACAGCCTACTGTAACGTCTGCAATTATATAAAATAAATAAATAAATGCAACATATATGAACACATACAGACCCTTACAGTCTCCGATATGTTACCACTAACAGATAAACTACACACAGCATACATTAAGTCCTTATTTGAGTTCAAAAACAACACGCAACATATACAGAAGCCCACAGTCAGAGCTAACCTCTCATCTGTGTCTGTAATCTTCACCAGCACATGTAGCCTCTGTTAGAGAGTAATTCTGTCATTCAGAGTCCATAATAGTCCAAAAGGTGATGATAAACATGGCAGATTGTTCAGGTTGCTGAAACTATTTGCTCCTGTGTTTTGTCGGGCTTTTCCTTTTTTCCGCACTTCACTCTCGCGTTTGTCCTTTTCTTTCTGAATGGATCAGATGTCGAAGACACTTCATTAATCACACACACGTTATTATCATCAGCTCAAGAAATTCGTTATATCAATTTCGGGAGCTCCTTGGAGAAAGCCACTCGCACGGGACACGGCAGATTCTTGGCTTTGTGGCTGTTCATCAAGACAACGACAAGGTTTGTTTTGAGCCCGGATCATCCATGTATCGTTATTATATGCATATAGTTGTCTCGGCTGTGTATTTAAAAACATGGCGGCTCCATTGTTTTGATTCTGGCTAGCTCCACGAGATCGTGACGTATCTCTGTAAACCAATCAGCGTTCAGCTGCGCGTGTAGCTCCACCTTTTAGTACCCTTTCTCGTCTTTGGTACCCTTTCAAAAGGGTGCCGAAAAAGTTGTACGGTACGGATCGGTTCGGTACGCTTTTGACAGTGGAAACGGCCATAAAAGCGTACCTAACTGATCCGTACCGTTCCGTACCACTCAGTAGAAACGGGCCATTAGGCAGCACTTTTTGGTTTTGTAAATGCATATTTGGGTCAACTTTAGGTTTTGTTTCAGCCGTCAGCAGGGCCGCAGCGAAACAGAAGAGTATTCGTCAGACAGCGAGAGCGAGAGTGAAGATGAAGAAGAGCTGCAGATGATTCTAGAAGATCTGCAGAAACAGAACGAAGAGCTGGAGGTGAGGAGGAGGGAGTTCACATGGCCATTTAAAGATTTAGGAGAAGTTCACATTACATTGATTGTTTGCTGAAGTTTTGATCTGCTCATTGCAGTGATTTACATCATAAACATATAGTTGTGTCCCAGGAAATGCAATAGTATATTGATGCAGACTTGGATATGTAAGCTGAGACTGCATGTTTTAGAAATGCATTGTCAGACAGAATGTACTCAGTGGAGTTTGCGCATTAAAAGCATTGCATGCAGCTCAGCTTGCAACTGCATTCGGTCTGCATCCAAACCCCTCTCAGGAAATGACATGTTTGAAATGATTTATGCTAAAATCTGCCAGCATATTAATGTTGTTTTAGACACATCAGTTAACGCATATAAATTCAGTTCTTAGGTAAAGTGACTCACTCATCTGTATGCTTATCCAGAATTCTGTGCAACGCTCCATTATTTTGTTTATTTTTTTCCAGAATAAAAACACTCATCTGAATCAGGCCATCCACGAGGAGCAGGAGGCTATTTTGGAACTGCGTGTTCAGCTCCGCCTCCTTCAGAGTCACAAGCTCCACCAGGAGCTCACGGCTCCATCCACAGCAGAACAAGCCCCGCCCTCCCAACCCAGCCCAGAGGAACGGTCTCGAGTGGACGAGCCAATCAAACGCGCCCCAGCAGCAGTTGTCATGGAAACCACTGCTGTCGCAGCCACAGCCGCTCCGTCCAATGGGAAGCCTGGAAAAGATGCCATGAAGCCGTCGCCCAGCAAAGACAAGAGGGAAGCCAATATGTAAACCATTAACCACATCACTTCTGCTCATGTTTGCGCATCACAAAAACTGTAGGGTTCAAGGTGAGACACTCATTACACTGGGAGAAACTGGGACAGCTGCGGGAAATGTAGGTCAATAAATCTGAAACATTTCTGATTGGTTTTTATCACAGTGGACTGAAACTGGCTCTTTTTTTGTTTTTGCTGTGTTTGATTAGTGTGTGAAGTTGCAGCAGCACAATCGGATCTTTAAGAGTGTTAAGGGACAGTTCGATCTGCCCTTTGACCTCTGTTAAAACAGACTTTTTATCAGTAAGTTAAGAGTATTAGGGTTTTTTGTTTCAAAATCTCACTATTGCTAGTGAATCTCAGTGGTACAGGTCACATTTTACTCTAAAATCAAGTTGTATTTTTTGCATGAAGAAATTGAAGCCTACTTTTAGAACATCACATTATTTATGACAATTAAATTTTTTTTTCTGTAGTTGTCATTACCTTAATGGAAATAAATTGTGTGCTCATTGCTGAATGAAAAATAAATGTATTATTATTATTATTATTATTATTATTTTATTTACATTATTATTGAAATTAAATAGGCTATTTGTTATTTAGATTTAAAGTATCAGTATATCATAGCATTTAAATGAAAGAAACAACTTGATTATAATCATTTATTTAGAAAGTATTTTAACATTTGACAAAATCTCCATCCACAGAAATGTAATTGTACCAAAAATAGGATTAAATTTTTATATATAATTTTTAAAATGTGTATTAAAATGTGACCTAAAGACCGTTTTTCTCAACATTTCAAGATTAAGCAAATACAGATATTATTATGCAACAAATTAAATTTATATATATATATATATATATATATATATATATAGTACTGGGAAAAGGTTTATCGCAATTAATCGCATCCAAAATAAAAGTTTGTTTTGGCATAATATTAGTGTGTATTGTATATATTTATTATCTATATGTGATAAACACACATACATAGAAACAAAACTATTCAAAACAATTTTGTTACATCGATACTTATAATCTGCATATATAATTTATACCTACATACAAATAAATATAAATATATGCATGCTTGTGTGTATTTATATAATAAATATACATTACAGACAGACACACACACACACACACACACACACACATACATATATATTATGTCAAAACAGACTTTTATGTTGGATGCAATTCATTTTTTTCAGCATTTTTAAATGTATTTAAGATTTTGTATTTCAAATATTTCAAAAGATATTGAAAATAATCAATATTTAAGATTGTGTATAATGT
>CAIGQZ010001210.1:7141517-7157373 GCA_903798205.1 Danio tinwini
TTATTATTATTATTATTATTATTATTATTATTATTATTATTATTATTATTAATTTATTCATTTTCGGCGTAGTCCCTTTATTAATCAGGGGTCGCCACAGCAGAATAAACCGTCAATTTATCCAGCATACGTTTTACGCCGCGGATGCCCTTTCCAGAACCCAACACTGGGAAACACCCATACACTCTTGCATTCACACACATACACTACGGCCAGTTAAGTTTGTTCAATTCACTTATGCCACATATTTTTGGACTGTGGGGGAAACCGGAGCACCCGGTGGAAGCCCATGCCTACACGGAGTGAACATGCAAACTCCACACAGAAATGCCAACTGACCCAGCCGAGGCTCGAACCAGCGACCTTTTTGCTGTGAGGTGATCGTGCTACCCACTATGCCACCGTGATTCCCTATTATTATTATTATTATTATTATTATACAGTTGTTATTTAGTTTATGTTGCTAATTAACTCCCCAGAAAATCATAAATAATTGTTTATTTGTATGTTTTATTTAACTTTGCTTATCATTTTTCGAATGATAGTCTATGCAGATGTGCTCCCCTACAGAATCATCTAAATCTTAAATCAATTCTTTATAAGCTATTCAACTTTTCTGGTGAAATTACATTTATATCACTATATATCCCATAATTAATCACAGTAAATGAAAATACTGCAATATCATTTTTTCCCCAATATCGTGCAGCCCTAGTATTAAGTGTATGTGTTGTCCTCAAAGCTTATTTCAGTATCTTCTTTTGTGTCCAACAGAACAAAGAAACTTAAAAAGGTTTGAAACTGATAAGTCAATTATGACCAGAATATCAATTTGTTGGGTGAACTATCCATTTTAAAACTGAATTTAAAATATACTCCCATAACACATAATGAGATCATGTGACGGCTTACTAAAGTTCGAAACATTGTCGCATACGGTTTCGCATTTTAGCATGGAAAACACAGTATATTAGTGTTTTACTTTCTAACACATGCACTTTGACAAACGTTTTATTTTCTTATTTCACCAATTTTAATGCTGCTTGTTTAATTTAGCTAATTCAATTACAGTATATTAAAATATAATAACGATGCAGTTGTGGTGGGTAATTTGGGATGTGGCGGGTCAATACTTGTTTAGCCTGCATTAATGCAGTCCGTGTAAGCAGCACAACTAATCATTAAAAGATCGGGATCTCAACACCCATGCGACATCAATTATAAATGATGGTGATTTGCATATGTTTATTAATCATAAATCCGCATTTAAAAACCGCAACAATCAAGAAAGAGATTGAGTCTTTAGTCTTTTGAGTTAGTTATGAAGTTACAAACAGACAAATAACACAGAAGTACTGGAATAACAGTTTATACTTTAGATAAAACCACTGATGTTTATGGTAAAGATTAAAATCACTGTCATATGCATTTAACAACACTCAAAAGTTGTAGGCATTACATTGTAAAAACCAATAGGTGGCAACAAGCAGCCATCAAAAATATACCACTGAATAATGGCTCGTTTCCACTGACTGGTACAGTACGGTACGGTATGGATCGTACAGGTCACCTTTATCAGGCTTGCGTTTCCAGTGGAAACATTACCAAGGGTACCCTTTTGGTGGGTGTGGTGTACGACAGAAAGTTTCAGTCGACTTCATTCTCGCTCGAGGAAATGTCAAAGTAAAGCTGTACAGGTCGTTCACATATCATATGAGAAGCACTTCTCACAAAACAGATGCATTATAAACATAAACACTTGTGTATAAATGTTGATGACTAACCTTTCTATGAACATAATTTGATTATAACTGTCGATCAATGACGGTGCAAAATAGCCTAACGTTACTGTAACGTCTGCAGTTATATGACATATATAAATAAATGCAACATATATGAACACATACAGCCCCTTACAGTCTCTGATATGTTACTAATTACAGAAAACCTACACGCAGCATACATTTAGTCCTTATTTGGTTTCAGAAACAACACACAACATATAGTCCACAGTCAGAGCAAACCTCTCATCTGTATCTTTAATCTTTACCAGCACATGTAACCTCTGTTAGAAAGTAATTTCATCATTCCTAGTTCATAATAGTTCAAAAGGTGATAAGCATGGTAGTTTGTTCATGATTCAGGTTGCTGAAACAATTTGCTACTGTGTTTTGTCGGGCTTCTCACGTTTGTCCTTTTTTTTTTTTTAAAGGATCAGATGTCGACACACCGCTATGTGATGTGTTGAGTGTATGCTTTACTAAAAAGATAGGTCTTTAATCTAGTTTTTAACTGCGAGAGTGTGTCTGAGCCTCTGACATTATTAGGAAGGCTATTTCAGAGTTTAGGAGCCATAAATGAGAAGGCTCGACCTCCTTTACTCGACTTTGCTATTCTAAGTACTACCAGAAGCCCTGAGTTTTGAGATCTTAAAGAGCAGGTTGGATTGTAACGAGACAGGAGGTTGGTTAGATAAACAGAGGCTAGATTGTTTACAGTTTATAGGTAAGAAGTAATATTTTAAAATCAATTCGAAAGTTAACAAGCAGCCAGTGTAAGGAGGATAAAATTGGGGTGGTATAATTAAATTCTCTAGACTTGGTAAGAACTCTGGCAGCTGCACATGGTACTAGCTGAAGTTTGTTAATAGAGGATGCTGGGCAACCAGTGAGCAAAGCATTACATAAAGTCACGATCAGATGTCGGAAACACTTCAATAATCCTGCACACGTTATTATCATCAGCTCAAGAAGTTCCTTATTTCAAATATAGATGCGATGGCGAGCTCCCTGGAGAAAGCGAAAGCGCTCGCACTTTTAGACAGCCTCATAAAACAGCAACAGGACAGCAGATTTTGTCCTCCTTGGCTTTGTGGCTGTACATCTTCTACAATGTTTGTTAGAGCTCGGGTCAACCATAGCTTGTTATTATATGCATATAGTATTATGATGTAATGTCTCGGCTGTATATTTAAAACATGGAGGTTCCTTTGTTTTCATTCTGGCTAGCTTTACGAGCGAGTGACGTATGTCTGTAAACCAATAGCGTTCAGCTGCGCATCTAGCTCTGCTTTTTAGTACCCTTTAGGCCTGTTGGTACCCTTTTCAAAGGGGACCCAAAATGTAATACGGTAAGGTTTAATTCGGTACGCCTTTTGACAGAGGAAACGTCCATAAAAGCGTACTGTACTGTCCCGTACCACTCAGTGGAAACTGGCCATAATTCTTTAAAAATGACACATCTAGTGATGAAACATGAAGTTTTATGAGAGAATAACTAAATCATGTATTAAAATTGAGACCAAATATACATTTTATAATAAATACTGTATACACTTTATACATTTAGCATTATCAGCAACAGTAATAGTAACAGTGAATTTTTCACAGTAGGATATTAGAAAACGTTTTTATTCGGGAAATATTTTAAGTGAAATGTTTAAAAAGGTACCTTCTGGAACACTTTTAGAATATTTATCTTTAATCAGACCAAAAGATTGTATATGACTCTTTCAGTATTGTTGCTACTTGTATACTTTTTGTTGTTGTTTTTTACAATGTATGTTTGTTAAGAAACTGATTTTATTGTATTTATTGTATGCTTCTATATTGTATATTTATTAGTATATGATTTTGCCATGAATATAGCCAATGCTGCTTATATGGCATTAAAACCTAAATAAATAAAAAATTCACAGTAGTGAATATTTTAATTTATTTTTATTCAGCTGATCATTTCCTTATTTTATTGTTAATAAAATTACATGTTCTAAGATCTGTTTGTCAAAACCAAGTGTCTTGCAGTGCTGTTTTTGTAATAAATTGAAAGCAAATTACATTTGTCTCCTCCCTTTTTGGCTGATTTAAAAAATGGTACGATTCGGACTAAAAAACGTGAAAAATGTGATCCGAACTGTGAGATTTGTGATTCGTTACACCACTATATTTTACTGCAGGACAGTTGTGCAGTATGTTCTGTAATATATAGTTGCATTGTAAAAATGCATCTGTAATTGCATATACAGCAAGATGAAGGGTGCTGTAAATGTTAATGCAGTATTTGTTATCAGTAAGTTACCAGTTGCCAGTAAGTTACTATAGATTCTACAGAAAATTGTTAATGATGTATCTATGGCAGATAATTAATTAATATTTGTGTTTTTTTTTATATCCACAGGACACTGGTGTGGGGAAATCGAGTATCGTGTGTCGATTTGTTCAAGATCACTTTGACCACAACATTAGTCCAACAATAGGGTATGTGCTTCTGTTTACTAAACACAAGGCACCTAAATGTGATGACGAAATGTCCTGCATTAACTCATATGGAGGATGTGAGCTCCGCCTTTCTGCTCTGCTGGACAAGTCTGTGTCTAAATATTTCTTTATGAGTCAAACAGGCAGTTTTAAACTGCTGATTCAGAATGAGTTTGGTTGTTTCCTCTCAGATTTGTTTATGCTGATGCTCATGCTGGTTTCTCTGTGTTGGGTTAGTCATTACATTTAGATAGTGGGAGGATATTTATAGAGTTTTAGTTTTTCATGATTTTTCACTTACGCATGAAACTCTTACAAAATATTGTCTGGTTGCTTTAAATATATTTAGTCACATTTACTGCAATGTAATTTCCTCAGAATTTCCTGAATGTGCATTTCACCATTATAACCAAAATTTCACAATTTCACCAAAATATTTGTTAATATCTAAATAGAAAATAGCAAACTCTACTGACAGGCTTTTCTCCTCTAGCATTTCAGAGTATTTACATTGCAGATCTTGATGGTCAATTCGGATTTTCTGAGTGTCCGATTTTTTATTTTTTTTTTGATGACCTGCTTACATTTATCATCTTTTAAATCGTACACGATTGACTGCAATTACACCGCACACGGCAAAAGGCACAATGACCAGAAAAAAAAAAGAGCGGGCGCTGACTAACAGCTGATAATAAAGCGCTCTTTTCTCCGTTCCTGTATTTATTTTGTTCGCATGGTTTCATTTTTTATTTTCTTCTTGACAAGTTGTTTTGCTGTAGTTTATGACAAAAACGTTCTCATTTGGCCATTTTCTTTAAATTTAGGCCTTTTTAAACCAGTAGGCATCTCGATGTAATGTCCATGGCGTGATTTCTGCACGTGATGTATGCAACAGTATTATTTAATGTTGGTTACGTGATGGATGGTGCGCTCTCTTTCTCTCTCTCATGAACATGCTTAAATACTTGTGCTACATCACACATATAAAAGCTTTTTTAGTCCCTGTGTGGAATTTGGTCACTTGATCCAGCAAAAGAAAACGTCCACTTTTCACGTACAGCATAAACGTGTTTGGTAATGATGAAGGCGGGTGTGTTGAGTCTCCAGCAGTTCAGTATGTGTGTGCGCGCTTAGAGATGTGTGTAGGTGCAGAGAATATTGTGTCAAACAGCTGTGTGGACTGTCCTATCGCAAAATGTGGCTAAAAGTCTTACACGATGGTAGCCTAATAGTTTGAATTTGTTGTTTACATATATGTACTGCACTTCAATAATGACTTTCAGCACATCTATAGTGACATTCCATCGCATGGTAATGTCCATGGTTAATTTGAGTGGCTATAGTTGCAGCCTCTGCTTGGACATGAATAATGCAGCAGCCTTTGGCCGGTGAGAAAAAAAAAGCGGTTACGTCACACCCGCCCGCCTAACCGAGTGACATGTGCAACACAGAGGCCAGCCTTACCAGGTGTGTGCAGAGCACTTGATTTGCGGTTTAAATTCAATCCTGCTTCCAATCTTCAATGCTAATTTTACCCTCACGCTCCATCCTGATAACATCTACACACGACACGAGACAACTTTTCACCTCGACGAGAAATCTCATCGTGATTTAATCTCGCGAGATCTCATCCAACGAGATCTTGTCACACCCTTAATATTTAACATTTGTGGCTAAGAAGTAATTATTTTATTTTTGCGTGGTCAGAGATAAATTTGGTAAATCCTTAGTGTTGAGCTCTGAAAAGTCCTGTGAATTAAAAACGAATTGCAATGCAACACTGTAAAACCACAGCCCATTTGCTCATGCACATTGAGCAGTCATACACACAAAAAAATGAAATAAATAAGGAGGCATGTGGACATAACACAGTCTACTTAAGTCATTAAGGCGTAAGAAGCATTAAGGGTACATCAAAGGAACACACAGGTACGCGCTGTGTCACACCAAAGACTACAGAATTCTTGGATGGAGGGACTTTGGTCACACCATCTCTAAACATTTAATTCTAAACAACTTTGAGGATTATGAACACCGTCGCTGATGCTTTAGGCGTTTGTTCTTGTTGCACGTATGTAGGCAACGCATGCAGTACATCAACACGCATGATCGCGTTCATCAAATTTGCTTAAACTAAACGTTCTGAAGTTTGGCTATATTTTACAAGCAAGGATTCTGACACAGCAACGTGAAGCAGATGCTTTACAAAAATACATCCATATTTCTTTGCGCTTTGAACGCACGTCAGCCACAACAGGAAATAAAACTGCAACCACGTTGCGTTAATTGTGTTATTATTACATTTTTTTTATTATAAATTGTTTTATAATTATGCCTATTATTTACTATATGTAAATTCTGTAATATATGTTTTATTACTAACTATTATTCAAAATATATGATTTATTATTTGTATTTTTTTAGCGCATCATTTTTAACTAAAACCGTCCCCTGTGGAAGCGAACTTCACAAATTCCTGATCTGGGACACTGCAGGACAAGAGCGGGTGAGTATGTGTGTTTTGTAAACAGTTTTATCAGAAATTGGTGTATAATTATAAACTATTGTCAATGTTTTGTTACTAATTACTCACCCTCATCATTCCAATCCCCTAAGATCTTCGTTTAGCTTCTGATCACACATTTAGATATTTTAATCAAAATGGAGGTCTCTCATCTTCCATAGACAGAGATGTTCAAAGTCCACCAAATAATATTGTCAAAACATTCAATGTGACTTTATTGGTTTAACTGTAATCATATGAAGCACCAAGAACACTTTTGTGCACCAGAAAAGCATTAAAGGCCCGATTATACTTCAAATTAAACTGAAAAAAGAACAGAAATGACATCATTTAGAACAAAATCTGGCCAACACAAAGTTCTTTTTAAGTTTGTTTCAGCAGTTCGAAGTGAACTATTTGACAAAGTTCGTTTTGGTCCTAAACACCTTTGAGCTGCCATTGGTCCATGATGACTATACAATCGGTGGGTTTGATTTAACACTAGGGATGCACAGATACCATTTTTTTGGAACAGATCCGATCTCGATACCAAAAACCAGAGTATCGACCCTAGGCATGGGACAATAACCGTTTTCAAGGTATACCGCAGTTTGGAAAAGTCAAGGTTTTAAAACCGCCAACATTTTCTGTAATACCATTCCTAAGGTATGTGTAAGAACCAAATACCCAGCAGAAAAGATATCCAAAGATGCTGTCTTAAATTATAAAGAAATCTGTGTTTTTGAAGCTAACGAGGACAGCAGAAATCAATGATTCGTTTGAATTATTTAGCCTGACATGTTTACTGCCCCAAAATATTTGAAATCTTTTACAAAAAAAATAAAATATATTGTGTTCAAAGTGGAAAAAAGTTTTAGTTTTTTTACCCAGACATTTACAAAGAATATATTTTAGAGCTGTAATCACAATACCGTGATACTGTGAAAACGCAATATTTTTATCCAAGGTTATCATACCGTCAGAATCTCATACCGGCCCATGCCTAATCGACCGATACAGATCCAATACTGTTTTTTTTTTTTTTTTTTTTATTACACAGAATATAGTGCACACGCAAGATTGGATTTGGATCGGTACCAGCTGGCTAATACCCGATCCAGCAAAAATATGCGGTATTGAACCGATATCCGATCCAAGTATCAGGATTAGTGCATCCCTATTTGGAACTCCATGCTTTGTATCCACAGTTTAGAATCAGACAGGAGAAAAATATGCATACATGAATACACTGGAAGGTTGAGTAGCAGAGCCGTACAGATGTATCCGCACCTGTACAATTGCTCGCAGATCACTTCACAAACCAGTTGAAAAGCACAACTGCATCGAACAACCTTTGATAAAGTTCTAAGCATTGTTCCATTTCATGTCTAATATAAATGTGACTGCCGCTTGTCACGGAGAAGCCTGTTTGTTAAATATTTATAAAACTGTTCTGCTCTCTCAGCCGCCATTATTGTTGTGTTTAGCAGTACTCTCAAGCAGCGCAACATATTTACAATCGATCCCACTGCATCGTGGGGCGTCAGATTGTTCAAAAACAGTATACCGTCACTCAGCCTTTTTCGAAATTTGTTTTGCCCTCAAATGAAAAACTAAATATAATTTAGTTTGAAGTATACCAGAGTCTTAAAACTGACTTTGTTCAAATAAGTCTTCCATGACAGGTCAGAGTGTGATATATTATTATTATTATTATTATTATTATTATTATTATTATTATTATTATTATTATTATTATTATTATTATTATATTATTATTATTATTATTATTATTATTATTATTATTATTATGTAGAAACTCTTTCGCTATCTCTCTCTGAAAAAAAAAAAAAAAAAACTCCCCCCTAATTACTCTAGCACTAAATTATCTGAGCACCAGCAGTTCCTCTGTATAATTAGCACTTGTATGTATTTGCTCTTCTTGTTGAATCGCTAAATGCCTCCTTAACTGTAAGTCGCTTTGGACAAAAGCCTCTGCAAAATGACTAAATCTAAATGTAAATTATGGGCAATTCGACACGTGTGTTATGCTGCTGACTTCTAATAGCAATACAAGGTAATGCATCAATAACCGTGCTTAGAAGACCAACTCAAACCAACTTTTTGACCGTGATACACTCTTTTACTTTTGACGAAATGGACAATAAATGTTAGCACTTTGGTCGGCTCAGATGTGTTTATACAGTGCCACATAAATAAAGAGGATGAGAGAGATTTTGAATTTCATTTCATTCACTCTAAAAAAAAAATAAAAAAAAAATCTAAATTCTGTCATTTATGATTGGAGCACTTTGTAAGTCATTTTATTTTTGGATGAACTTTTAACTTGGGACATATTTACTGCAAGTCAGACCTCTGTGTGACACTTGACATCATTTTGTATTTAAAGAAATCTCATTTAATTTTCAGTCCAGTTCAGAGTTCATAGTCGGTGTGAGTCATTGGGTGTGGTGGAAGAGAGAGAGTGTGTGTGTGTGTGTGTGTGAGTGTGTGAGTGAGTGAGTGTGTGTGTGTTTGGGAAGTGCTGCCGTCACTTTGTGTTCACGTCTGTATGTTCACTGTCAGCATGTGTGTCTGTTCAGATCACTCGGAAAATATGTGTCTCCTCTGAACTCGCTCTGACGTCACTGACATTTCCTTCTTTACAGCAAATCTCTGCACTGAATCCACCACAATCATCCCAATGTGCTTTATTATACCAATAATACTGCATGATTTTAATTAACTCAATGGTTTCTTTTTTTTTAAAGGGATCGTTCACCCAAAAATGACAATTCTGTCATCATTTACTCTGCCTTCAAACCTGTTTGAGATTCTGGTAACATTTTAGTTTAGGTCACAATTCATGCTGTTTACTACAGGCTTATTACCTACCTGTTATTAAGATATGAACTGTTCATTAGTAGTTATAAAACATGATTGAAGCATTATTACCCTAACCCTTTTTTTGCATCCCTAATCCTAAACTAAACCCAACTTATACTTTACTATTAATAAAAAGCTAATTAGTGGTTTATTAAGCTAGTATTGTTTGTTAATGGTTTGTTAATACTGTGAATTGTGACTTAAACTAAATTGTTACCGAGATTCTTTCTTCTGTCGAACATTAAAGAAGATATTTTGAAGAATGCTGAAAACCTGTAACCATTGACTTCCATAGCATTCATTCATTTGTTTATTCATTCAATTTCTTTTCGGCTTAGTCCCTTTATTAATCTGGGGTTGCCAGAGCAGAATGAACCGCCAACGTATCCAGCAATTGTTTTACGCAGCGGATGCCCTTCCAGCTGCAACCCATCACTGGGAAACATCTATACACACTTATTCAGACACGTACACTGCGGACAATTTAGCCTACCCAATTCACCTATACCACATGTCTTTGGACTTGTGGGGGATAATTGAGCAACTGGAGAAAAACCCATGCAAACATGGGGAGAACAAGCAAACTCCATATAGAAACGACAACTGACCCAGCCGAGGCTCGAACCAGCGACCTTCTTGCTGTGAGGCGAACGTGCTACCCACTGCGCCATTGTGCAGCAGTGTGCATAGACGGAAAAAAACGAATACTATTAAAGCCAATGGTTAAGGTAATTGTAAAACTAATATCTTTTGTGTTTGGCAGAAGATAGAATCTCAAACGGGTTTGGAACCAGTAAAGGGAGAGTAAATGATGACAGAATGTTCAGTTTTGAGTGAACAAACCTTTTAATTAAAATCTAGTCATTGATTATACAATCTTTAAAAGCTCTTTGCATTGACAATGTTCATCTTTTTTTTTTTATCTACTGTAGTTTCATTCGCTGGCTCCCATGTATTACAGAGGCTCGGCAGCAGCTGTCATTGTTTATGACATCACAAAGCTTGTAAGTTGTATTATTGTGTATTGTGCAATTAATTTCCAAGTTGTTTCTGTTTTAAAAGTGTGTTCTAATGTTCTTCACTAAAAAGATATTCATGATGATCATTCATTGATGACCTCTGGTAGTTTTTGTGTATCACTATTACAAACAGAGCTTTTTACTAAATTTATTTCCAGAGATGCACTCTATCTTTAGATGTTGCTTGTGAACGGTGTTCAAAAAAGGGCTGGGCGATATGGCAAAAATGCAATCTCAGTAATTATTTTCCATATTGAACAATAACGATATACAGTTGAAGTCAGAATTATTAGCCCCCCTGTTTATTTTTTCCCTGCTTTCTGTTTAACAGGGAGCAGATTTTTTCAACACATTTCTAAACATAGTAGTTTTAATAACTCATCTCTAATAACTGATTTATTTTATCTTTGTCATGATGACAGTAAATAATATTTTACTAGATATTTTTCAAGTCACTTCTGCACAGCCTAAAGTGACATTTAAAGTCTTAACTAGGTTAATTAGGTTAACTAGGCAGGTTAGTTTAATTAGGCAAGTTATTCTATAATGATGGTTTGTTCTGTAGACTGTCGAAAAATAAATTAGCCTAAAGGAGCTAATAATTTTGTTCTTAAAATTGTGTTTAAAAAATTTTAAACTGCTTTTATTCTAGTCGAAATAAAACTAATAAGACTTTCTCCAGAAGAAAAAATATTATCAGACATACTGTGAAAATTTCCTCTGTTAAACATCATTTGGGAGCTATTTAAAAAAGAAAAAAAATAATCAAAAGAGGGCTAATAATCCTGACTTCAACTGTATATATTCCATTATATGTAGGTTGTTAATGCATCCAGATTTAAAAGAATATCCCAACAATGACTGAAGCCACAAAAATGAAAGGGTCCATTAAATGGCACAACATCTGAACGCACTTTTAGATTCCCATTGTTTTACATTTCTGCTGTGTGATTGGCGCTTAGATCAGTAAAAAGTACAGAGCTTATCATTGTTATTGACATAAATGTTATGGCCATTCGATATAATTTATTGGCCCAGTTTTTAAAGCATGATGAATAATTGAGAAAATACGTATTTTGGATAACTTAAAACAGCGACCACTAGTCTCTCCTCCATCTTTAAAAGTCTCCGTAGTCATCTTGACAACACAAACACTGCTGTCGCCTTAACGGAAACCCCACCTCTGCTTTTATTTGACTGAAGAATGAATAAGATGCGACTGATGTAACACAGAGTTCACTTTTTTCAACTGCAAGGCTGCAACGACAAAAACGTGAGGCGCAGCAGGCGGTTAAAATGCAACGCGCAAAACAATTCCAGTCGTTAGTAAATCATTCAAAAGATGCGCCTCTCAACGCAAAAAAGTGCGCTCCGTCTGATCGGCCCCTAAGAGGTTTCTGTCCCTCTATTAAAAGTAACCGAAACTTAAAAAAATATATATTTTAATAAAAATTTATATTAAAAGTATATATATATTAAAAATAGTTACAAATAGGGTTAGATCAATAGACGTTTCCATCGCCGTTGGCCAATAGACATCACGATGCTAAGCCTGCATCGCGATCCTCCGCCCCGCCCTCGTCGCAGCAGCAACCCACTTGTGAAATATACACACTTAGGACCCGTTTACACTAATATGTCTTAGTTTAAAATTCCATTTTAGAACGAAAACGATCTACATCCACACTGGCGTTTCACCTAGCATTTCTGAAAAGCTCTCCTTCCACACTATACAACTGAAAATGCACATCACGTGACCACACACACACACACACTGTCATGCAGCAGCGTATGTGCGTGTCTGAGCTCCAGCAGTCAGCGGGTGCTTTGAGCACAAAACCCCAGAGAGCAGTGCACGTCGAACAGTTTATCAAGGATGTACCACTGGATGGCGTCTCACTATAGTTGGTAAAGGTGATATTTAATTAATCTTGTCTCTATCTAACGACTCTTCGGTTTTTTTAATCTATCAGGTAACGTGTCACAGCGTCAGTACACTGCTTCAATCTTTTGCTTTCATGCTTGTACTTAGTCATTTTAGTGAAAACCTCAGATACTGTTGGTTGGTTGCTGTTGGTTGTGCACCTTTTTTACCAACTAAGTTTGTCAACGCCATTATAACGAGACAGATCACTCTGCCTATTCATGCCAGAGTCCCATGGAAGAAGTGATTGACAGGCGGTCATTTGTGTGTAACTTCTTTATTTATTTATGATTTGGTTATGAGTAAAACAAAGACCATGTGGCTCAGGTAGTTGAAACGGTAGGCTACATATAATTATTCGCTATGAATTTATTAATTATTCATAAATAATAATTTCACCGCCGCCTAAGATGACGATGCCATCGTCCATCGCAATGTCTCACATTAGACTTCGTACAATGCCAAATTGGTCTACATCGCCCAACCCTAGTTACGAAGATAAATAATCTGAATCAAACTGCTTAATGCAAGTCTTTTAATCAATAACTATATTTTCATTTAGCATTTTTTTATTATTACTTTCACCAACTGTCAGAAACCTTACAGAAACCAGTGAGCGTTCATTAATAATGTCTTTTTTGAAGAGTCTGAAAGATGGTTTGGTTTTTACAGGACTCGTTCCAGACGCTAAAGAAGTGGGTGAAAGAGCTGAAGGAGCACGGGCCGGAGGATATAGTTGTGGCCATCGCTGGAAATAAGAACGATCTGGGTGACATCAGGTTCATAAATCCTTTTTTCTCACTCAAAAAGTTATATTCTCTAAAGCAGTGTTTCTCAACCACATTCCTTGAGGACCACCAACACTGCATGTTTTGGATGTCTCCTTTGTCTGTCACACCCATTACAGGTCTTTTAGTCTCTGCTAATGAGCTGCTGATCAGAATCAGGTGTGTTTGGTTAAGGAGACACAGGAAATGTGCAGAGCTGGTGGTCCTCCAGGAACGTGGTTGAGAAACACTGCCCTAAAGTTTCTTTCCAAAACCTCTCCAGCAGCTCTTGCTAAGAATTTCCCTTTTAACATGACATTTTTACATGAATTCACGTGATACAAATCTAGCTAACCTGCTAACAGGCAATTATATATTTCATCCTCTTCATTCATGCATGTTATTCCACAAACTTACCATTCAATCAGTTTCTAATTGTGAAAATCATGTCATTTCATTATCAATATCCCATTTTATTTTACCTTGTGAAAGTAATATTGTTTGTGTTTGCTTTAGTTGCGATTATTTGAGTTTATTTGAAGGTTTTTCATTCCTTAGCAGGGTTGCCAAGTCTGCTGTTTTCCAGCAAAATAGGGCTTTCAACCATTTGCCGCGGATTGTTTTTTTATTCTTTTTGCAGGTTAAAGATTTGACGTAATGTATACATTATATCTACATGGTTGGTTTGAAGTATCTTACTCTAACATTTTTCTACCGAAATTGTGTATAATGCCTATAAGCAGGGCTTAATTTGTGCTGGAACATGCTGGATTCGGATCCGGCACCTCTGAAATCTGATCCGGCACCTCATTTTACCGATCCCCCTTCTCAACCGGCCTGCTCCCTTGTCCGCTGTTCACTTTCACTTTCTGCCACAACTGCCCAACCCTCTTAACTTTTGTCCGCGACATGCCCGCCCCGCTCACTTTCGTTCATGACACCTCTCTTTATCCTTGGGTATTATTCCGGATCCGTTACCCCGATCTGTTCAGGGACCTCGCAATTCACAAATTAAGCACTGCCTAGAAGTGATGTAAAATGTGTATTTATAAATAGGTGGTGATGTATTTTGAGTTTTTATATTATTGGTTTGTTGTTTTTTTATCTGGCTTTTGTACTTGTTTTAATTAGCAGTTGGGCTAGTTTTGTTGCAAAAACATGGCAACCCTGTTCTTGAGAAACTCTATACCTAAAAGTACAACTTTATACAAAAAGACTGCACCTTCAATTATAGTTTTGCTGAGACTGTGAAGTTATTAAGCAATTTCCTGTTGTACATTTCTTAATCATGCTTATTCACTTTCCTTTTATAATTTTCCCAACTGTCGATCAGTCGATCAGCCTTTGCGTCAGTATAATTAGCCAAGCTTTGCAGGTAGTACAGTGTGTATTTTCTAAAAAGCCTTGTGATGTTTATTTCAGTCCTGGCCTCGGCTGGTCAAGAAAAGTATTAAGCTTTATTTACTCATATTAAATTTTGTATTTATTATTATTATTATTTTTTTAGGGAAGTTCCAACTAAGGAGGCGAAAGAGTTTGCAGAGTCAATTGCAGCCATATTTATGGAGACCAGTGCCAGAAATGCTGTAAACATAGAGGAGCTGTTCCAAAAAATCAGTAAGTGTTACTACGAGCACTAGTTTGTAGGTTTACACATAGCTCTAGTAGTCAGTGATGATGCAGTGACTATGGCCCAATCCCAATGCTATTTTTGTACCTCTACCACTTCCCCTTGGCCTTAGAAACCGAGTGTGAAGGAGAAGGGCTTCAAAATTTACCCTCAAGAAATGGGACAGCACTACAGCACCCGCACATGTCATCATATGTCATTGTAATCTTTTGCTTCATATGAGATCAGATGGTTGCGACTGCTGTAGATATTCCAGTTGCGTTATTTTTTTGTACTTATCTTCAGGAAATTTCTGAAGGCAACAATATCATGTTATCATAACGATATAATGTGGCTATAAGATCGTAACTGTACTGTGCATTTACACCCTGGCCACAATCGTCAATGTAAACACAAGAAAACAACATTAACATTATAAACACTGTAAAAAGGTCATTCTCAGCCACTAGACTTTTCTGACAGGACATTCGAGTGTCATTGAGTGTCAGAATGTTGTGGGACTGCTGTACAGGAGTTATTATTATGGCGAATGGATTATAGATGGCAAAATTTAGCTAAATTGTACAGTTTTTATCAAAAGCAAACCTGCAACAGTTTTAGGTTTTTATCTTGTATATTATAATTATTATTATTAAAAATAATATAATTTTATATATTTTAAAATGTTTTTGTTGTGGTTTTCTATTATTATTATTAATATTTTATGTATGTGTGTGTATATATATATATATATATATATATATGTATGTATGTATGTGTGTGTGTGTGTGTGTGTGTGTGTGTGTGTGTGTGTGTGTGTGTGTGTGTGTGTGTGTGTGTGTGTGTGTGTGTGTGTGTGTGTGTGTGTGTGTGTGTGTGTGTGTGTGTGTGT
>CAIGQZ010001210.1:7157773-7173530 GCA_903798205.1 Danio tinwini
ATATATATATAAAATGAAAAGTAACTAGTAACTATTTACTTGAGTAATCTTTTCATCATATACTTTTTTTCTCCTACTCGAGTAACTTTTAAGATTTTTACTTGAGTAAAAATTTCTGCAAGTACTTATTTTTTTACTTGAGTATAGATTTTGGATACTCTACCCTCTGCCGAGCACAGAAAATCTATTAAACATACTGTGGTAAAATAAATGTCCATAATATGGCATGGAACAATGTAATTTAATTCAGTGCTTCTTGTCCAATATGAGACCAACTTTTTATTGTATCTCAATTCAGGCAGTAAAGATCAATGATTTTAAGCTTATCGGATCTTAAACGCTACAATTTTATAATGGCATGACAGTTCACCGAAAGCGCCTTAGCTGTCTTATTCAAAATGAAAAGTCCCTGTGCATATTACCTCATTGTCTGAAGCACAGCTGTAATGTTTTCCCATCTGTGTGTTGTGCTGTAGGTCGACAGATCCCTCCTCTGGAGAACACGGATGCAGACAGCCACGAGTCCTTCAAACTGACCCGACAGCCGCCTCCTGCCACCAAACGCTGCTGTTAAACACTACAAACACCCTAAAACATGGATCTCAGTGGGATTTCACCCCTGTGGTACTTTTAAAAACAATTCAGTGTTTGTTAAAGGGGTCATGACTTAAGTTTATTCGTTCAAAAAACGTCCTCGTTATAAGCAAAGCATTTATTTTATTAAGCTCTTACAAAATTGCTCATTTGGAAATGAAATAGAATGTAATGTCGCACAGGCACATACAGTTAAAGTTAAAATGATTAGCCCTCCTGTGGTCTTTTTCAAATATTTCCCAAATAATGTTTAACAGAGCAAGGAGGATTTTTTCACAGTATTTCCTTTAATATTTTTTTCTTGCAGAGAAAGTCTTATTTGGTTTATTTTGGCTAGAAAAAAGTTTAACTTTTTTTTTAGCCATTTTAAGAATATTATTAGCCCCTTTAAGCAATATTTTTTTCCAATTGTCTACAGAACAAACCATCATTCTAGAATAACTTGCCTAATTACCCTAACTTGCCTAATTAACCTAGCTAAGCCTTAAAATGTGACTTTAAGCTGAATACTAGTATTTTTAAAAATATCTAGTCAAATATTATGTACCAGAGGTGTGGACTCGAGTCATGTGACTTAGACTCGAGTCAGACTCGAGTCATGAATTTGATGACTTTAGACTCGACTTGACAATATATAAAAAGACTTGCAACTTGACTTGGACTTGAACATAAATGACTTGGACTTTCACTTGGACTTGCGCCCATTGACTTGTGAAGACTTTCTGCTTCCCATTAAAAGCCCAAAGATAAAAAGTATGTTGAGACAGACCACTCTGCGTGCGCTCTCTCTTTTTGTGCGTGTGTGACAGAGAGCATGCGCATATTCGGCACGACATCCAATCAAAGCACCTTAGAATGTTTTGATTTGACAGCGTCCAACGTGACTATATGGCGCCGGAGTGAACAAAAGTCAAGCGAACGCAGAGAGACCGAGCCTAGTTTATACAGTCATTGGACCGAGCCAATACTCGCCTGCCAATACTCGGGTCTCTCTCACGCATACATATGGTCGGTCTCTCGCACGTGTATTCAGTCTCTCTGCGTTCGCTTGACTTTTGTCCACTCTGGTGCCTTATACCATTTATGCTTTTGCTCTTCAGAGATCATTCTGTTAAACTGGTTATCCCAAGAATGTTGATATGGTTTATATATTGCTACACTATTTATTAACAATACACGAAAAACTTGAAAAGTTAAGGTAAATTCTATAATAAATTCTAGTGTTTTTGAGTGTTAGGTATACTGCTGTGTTTTAGGCTAGTATTATTTACAGCTTGTTAATGAATGCTTTAGCATACGGTAGTATTAAGAATAGTGAACTCATAAAATGAAATACAGAGTGTAGTTCTAATACAGTAAAGTGGTGAATTGTAGTATAATATACCCTATAGTGTGAAAAAAACAGCACTGGGTAACTTGTTTATATTACACTTGTTGTGTTACTGTCAACACAGTGGTTAGTGCTGTCGCTTCACAGCAAGAAGGTTGCTGGTTCAAAGCTGGGTCAGTTGCCGTTTCTGTGTGGAGTTTGCATGTTCTCCCTGCGTTCGCGTGGGTTTCCTCCGGGTGCTCCAGTTTTCCCTACAGTCCAAAGACATGCGGTACAAGTGAATTGGGTAGGCTAAATGTGTGTAGTGTATGAGTGTGTGTGGATGTTTCCCAGAGATGGGTTTCAGCTGGAAGGGCATCCGCTGCGTAAAAATGTGCTGGATAAGTTGGTGGTTCATTCCGCTGTGGCGACCCCGGATTAATAAAGGGACTATGAATGAATGAATGTTGTGTTACCATAGCAACTACAGTATTACCACAACAGATTACTTTATTTATTAAGATTTTATTTTAGTTGCCATAATAAAATAGGATTGATAGTGACATTTATTTTAAGAGTGAATAGTACTGTAGGCTTAAGTTTTTCCTTATTTTTATAAATTGCAATGTTTCAAGAGTATTTAATTAAATGAATTAAAACCACATTATTTCATTTACCAGAAACCAAAATATAACATTACACTGAATTCATTAATTTTTTTTGTGTGCCACCCCAAGATTTGGTGCCGCCTCTTCTAGCCACCCCTAAGAAAATTTTCTGGGGGTGCCACTGGTCTATTCTCTGTGTCTTAAAGTGTTTGAAACTGGAAATATTTTATCATATAACACAGCCAAAAATGTTATCGTTTATTAGATAAAAAATGTTATATGTACGTCTATTTTAGTATTTTGGTTGTTGTTAAACTGCACCAATATAAATTATATTAAAAAGTACTAAAGGAAGAGGGAACACAAGACACAAATTGTAAGTTTGCATATAATCTCTTAGATTGTGCAAGAAAATTTGTGCGTGAGCAGTGCATATTTGAGAGAGTGAGAAAATGTGCGCACGAGCAGCGTATATTTGAGAGCTCACAAGCAGTTTTGTCTACAAATAGAGGAAATCGGTGCACGAGCATCACACAGGAGAGCGTAGAGACAGTTCTTCAACGTTATGTGAAGAAAACAACGTTAATGTTTGTATGAAGTAGCCTACTTCATTGAGAATATGTGCTACCATTTTACATTGCTGCTAGTTGGATTTGCATCTTAATCTTTTCAGCACACACGAGATTCAATTGACAAAATACCAATTTCACTCAATTTTACTTTGCAGCATACAGGAGTTGTTGGTCTACTGCTGCCTCATTGAGGTGGTTTATGTAATTTTGGTTAATCACAAGTTGATCACCAAAAACATAACATAGCACAACTAAACTTAATGAATTAGACAGCAGTAGACCTGCAAATTCTGTGTGATGTGAGGCAAAATGGACTCTATTGTGGTGAAACTGGTTCTTGTGCAATAGGCTGTAGAGACGAGACGCAGCACTGTTCAGCACTTTCTCAGAAAATTACATTTGTATTTTATTGTATCTGAGCAATGTTCTTTCATAAAAAAGGCTTGTTTAATTAATACAGATCTTACAATCATACATAATCTGTATACATTTTATTTGTCTGTTAAAAAGACTCAGACTCAAGTCAAACCGTAGGACTTTGGACTTGACTTGAGACTTGACTCAGGACTTGCCTGTCTTGACTCGGGACTTGACTCTGGACTTGAGGGCAATGAATTGAGACTTACTTGTGACTTGCCAAACAATGACTTGGTCCCACCTCTGTTATGTACTGTCATCATGGCAAAGATAAAGGAAATCAGTTATTAATTATGAGTTATTAAAAACATGTTATGAAATGTGTTTCTTTTCTTTAAAGGTGCAGTAGGTGATTGTCTTCAGAAATATGGTTTGTTGTGCTGGTTCAAAGTCTCTTCACAGTCCAATAGTAATGATTAAAGTAAAAGGATTCAAATGTATTTGTGTATTTTTATATTCTGGGTAAGGCATAAGACTAAAAAATGTTCATCCAATTAAATATTGTCGGGCCGATAATTCCCATAATTTTGATAAGCAGCCGAAACTGTCTGTCAACAAATGTAAATTTGTACAACTGAGCACCTCTGTTCAAGCAGATCTGCCATTTGCGTGTGCAAACGCGCAGCGGTCATGTGGACATGATTGACAGCGGTAAAATCAAAACTTTTTAAAATCCTGAATCAATATTGGAGTTACTTTTGCACGCTGGAGCAAAGAGCTTAGAATGACCAAGAGGCGACACTCAATAGAACGTTCCATTGCAACAGCAGCGCCCAGCAACAGCCCCGGGTTCCACTATTTTGGAGTGAAAGCGATCGGCTCTGCATTGGATTATATTGCTGTCGCTATGGCAAGCAGCTGCTTTATTATTTATTTTTTTATTTAAAAAGCGCATTAAAGCCGAGATGCAACCTGAAAAACGTCAATTCTTACTATCACAACCATCAGCACTTTTAATAGTTTATTTTACAGACTTATATTATGCTGCTCTTCTATTGGAATTTTCATTCCAAAATGGCCGCCTCGCCATCTAGTGACTGTTTCCCAAATTGCAGTAGAGTGTCTCCTCTTGGTCATTCTAAGCTCTGCCTGGAGGAAGGATGACACCATGGCTGAAGTATTTCTGTTAGACAGGTGATGTTATTTTTTTAAAACTATTTTAGTCACGCAAAGCTGATGTAGATTTTGTTGTGTTACGAATTCAGTGTTGCTGCACTGAAATTTTCTGGTAAAAGATTAATATGACTATTTTCAGTTTCATAAGGGACCTTTTACAGCATTGATAATGTAGATTTTATTTAGTTTAACAACAAAACATCAGTAAATAGCACTGTTTTACCTAGCCTGCTTTACTGAGCTGAAATTGGTTTTATTTTCACTTTAGTTCATTTTTGAACAATGACAGCCTGTGACTCGTTCCCTATATTGTTCACCGCTACTTTGAATATTCTGTCTGAAATAACGTTAGTGTGGCTTAGTAATAAGTGTAGTTCCTTCACGCCGCTGGCTAACCACTAAGCATACAGTAGTCACTTTAGGACAAAGCATGTGAGAGAGTAAGACCTGCGATGCTTGCATGCATGAAATATTTTACATTATGACAAGTTTTGCTTGCTACACAACTGAAAACGTGCTAGATATAACACAGTTTTTCATTCAGAATCGCAGTATTATAAAGTACTGTAAAGTTTTCTAACTGGCAAATGACATGATCTAGTGCGTTGTCTGCTGTCATCTTTAAGTTGCGTGCGTTCATGTTTCAGGAGGTGTAGCTTTGGACAGCAGGGAAGGGACTGTGAATATATTACTTCAAATATATTATGCTAATCAGTTAGCATTTTGGCAGATCACCTATTGCACCTTTAAACAGAAGTTGGGTAAAAAAAATATACAGAGGGGCTAATAATTCTGACTTCATCTGCACATTTGCATATGCACCACCTACAGAGCAACACTGCATCCAATTTGAAGGTGTTTTTTTTTGTCACATGACCTGATCCAAATATTTGAATCACTTGTCAACAGAGCCAAAAAAATTAAAAATATGAACACACACTGTACACTTAGGTGTGTACATCTATATACAGCGCCCTGCATTGTTTTTCAGCCATCATTCTTACGAAGAATCCCTCATAATTTTATATATATATATATATATATATATGGTATCTGTTTCTTTTACTTGTAATACTTTTAGCTGGTAGATATAATGTATTTGTTCACTTCTGCGCTTTATACTTTGACTTTGCACTTCAATTTGTACTTTAATTGCACTTAACTGCTAATTAGAAAAAAAAAAAGTCAAGTATAGGTAGGGTTGTTACAATACTGGAATTCGGTACCGATTGATAATGTAATTTTTTTAAATGTCCATTTCCTGCTAACATTTCAGTGTGTTCATAAACAGCGCTGATTTGCCATTGTGTTCACATGCTCAGCAGAAATGACTGTGATTGGCCAGGAAGGTCATCAGGTCACCGAACTCACCGCTGTTTACTAAGTGTAAACACAGATACAGGGACACTGGAGCGTTTTAAAGCCGCGATTCATCAGAGGATTGCTCGTATGTCAGCTTATAGACAAACCAGCGGATTGATGTGACTTTGAGGTGCTACAGTGTCCCTGTATCTGTGGTAACATTCAGGCTGTTTCTCAATATGCGTTCTTCAGCGATCTTATGTTCTTGTGTAACGTCATCATCAGCTGCCAAAGTTCAGTCCCAATAATTAAGGCCGCAAGAGCGGAGGATGCGTGAAACTTCACGGATGTGTTCTTGATAACGAGGACGCACCAATGCAGACTTGAGCACCAAACTAGCTCTAGAAGTCCCAGAAGTCATTGCGACTGGAGGTGGGAAGCACAGCATTTTATATATGTTTATTATTAAAGTTTAGAGATAAATAAGTTATATCTCAGGAGTTTCCCTAAATGAAACGGTGAATATCAACATTACCATAAAAATCTTAATAATAAACACATTAAGGGTGTTTATTTGCTGAAATTTGTATTAAAACCAGTTTTATTTATACTGTGCAACGTATATTTGTATAAGTATTTATGCAGAGTATATATTGTGAAAAAGGAAAAAAACAATAAATCTTTGTATGAATGCTGCAATGTTTAAATAATTTTCCATTAAAAACGCGTGAAGGTCATGTGATCATCATGAAGAACACAGTGTCTCATTTCTCACAGGACGCATTCTCTGTTCTCTGCGTCTCCCGAGTTTGTTCTTCCGAGGACACCTGGCAAGAAAGGTCTTCAAAAGTACGCAAGTCCGTTTTCTGCATTCTTGGAATTGAGAAACAGCCTCAGTCAACAGCGGTGAGTTCAGTGAACTGATGGCCTCCATGGCCAATCACAGTCATTTCTGTTGAGCACGTGAACACAATGGCAAATCAGCACTGTTTAAGAACGCACTCAACAGTGTTCAAATGTTAGCGGGAAATGGACATCTTTAAACTTTCAGTATCGATTGGTACAGAATTCTAGTATCATGACAACCCTAGGTATAGGTGCATTAGATTAGAATAGGCCAATAATGCAGCTGTTTGGCACAAATCCACAAATTTCTCCTTTTGTGCCTTTTTTTTCTCTGAAGGAATTCTGTAGATGCATGTCTCCTCGTTGGTTAGTATATCCTATTGCAATCTGTACTATCTGTTTTTTTTTTTTTTTTTTTTGTCAAAATACCAGATAGTCAACAGTCCTTGTGACCTTGTGACTTGGTGGGCAGCAGGATATGTCATTGGTTTGCCCGGCAAGGGGCGTTCTCCTGTTGGTAAAATCACATGAAAGCTATCAGTAGTTATACATTATTTCATCGTAGGCTCTGCCCACTGATAATAATCCCCAACAGTGTCTATGGTGGATACATTTTGGACATATAGTGGATACAAACACACACTTTGATAATGCTTTATCTATAAGTCACAGTTTTATATGAAAATATTGATATTTATTGTGCTATAGCATTAATGATGTTTCCTATGCAAAGATGTTGGCCAATAAAAACAGTGGCCTTTTACTGACGAGCCTAAGGGACCCACCTCTTGAAAATGGATCAGATAGATGGATGGATGGATGGATTACAATAGTTTGAAAAAGTATAGATAGAAAGAAAGAAAGAAAGAACCTCATGAAAACATTAAAAATAAAAGTGTCATGACCCCTTTAATGACTTATACACATTTAGATTGCCTTAGGAAACACAGATGGAATTATTTTGACAGTGTTTTCTTAATATTACGGTCAGCATCTTTTTTCAAGTGAATATTTTTCCAGTCGTCTTTTTAAATGCAGTATTTTAACAAATAGAAACGCTAATGGTAGGTATTAGGTAATTAGCACAATGTTTACACGAGAATAAGTGCCTTAGAAATGCAAATTTCACAGTTGATGTTATTATTTTTTTTATACGTTTGATGTTGTTGTTTTCTTATATGGCTTCATGTGACCACTTGCATTAGCATAGGAAATGATTGTAGAGTGATGTACGCTGAAAAAAATGATAACATTTAAATTAACTGCTTTTTACATCACCTTTCAAATCAACCCCAATACTTTATTTTATACCAATAACATAGCCATCTTTAAGATTGGAAGTTTTTTTTTCATTGTAGATAATAAATGGGTCACACTTAAATTACAGGGTTCATGTTAATATGCATTTCCCTATACTACCACTACTACTACTGCATAATACTAAAAAAGCCACATGCATTTAATGTGTCGTTTTTGTAGTCATCATATGGGCATATTGAATTGAAATGTTACCAATAATGGTTGAGCAAATGATTGTAGTTACTGGTTAAATTCTCTCATGAAAATTTGTGTACAACTTTTTTGTGTGAAAATATAAGAAGTCAGTCACTAGGGGGCACAATTGGCCTTAAAGTGAATATGCGGTTTCATTTGTTTGCAAACCTCCATGTACAAGAAAAGCTTACTTTTTTTCTGTTCACCTGTTAAGCAGGTTTACAAAAATATACAAATCAGAAAAGCATTACTAGGTTATTTAACCAAAAGCTTAAACTGCAGTAATTCCCCTATTTTATCCTTATAGTAATTTAAGACCCATTCACGCAAATAACTATATTTTGGAAGGTTATCTTAATGTGTAAATGAAATTTTGATTGTGAATGCACAACTGATTGTGTTAAAACGACAATATTGAACGTTTCTTTAGACAATGTTGAGGGTATGATACAATTATGATAACCTTCACAAACATGACCTCTGTTGTTGTTTTTTAACATATACATATCCCAACATACCATTGTGTTACATATGCAAATACAGTTTAAAATACATCAACTTTCATTGGCTGTTGTGGCATTGTTTTTTAAAAAAAAAAAAAAAAAATCATGTTTCGTATATGTTACAATCCAAATTAATACAAACTAATGATAACATTATTTATTAGAAGTGTGGATTTTATTTATCTGCTTATTTAAATACATAAACTGAAGTTTAAGCATTTCAGTTTTTAAACTGATTCTATTTCAGGTCTTTTCTATATATATTAATCACACTTTACAATAAGCTTTCATTAGTTATATACATTCATTAGTCATATGTATTTACTATTATGAACTAAGTTTGAACAATGCTTGTTCAACATTTATTAATCATAGATCAACATTTACTAATGCATTAGCTAAAGGCATGCTTGTTAACATTTATGCACCATGAGTTAACATGAACTAGCAGTGAACAACTGGATTTTCATTAACTAATGTTAGCTAACATGAACCAATAATGTAATAAATGTATTGTTCATTGTTTGTTCATGTTAGTAAATGCATTGCCTAATAAAACCTTATTGTAAAATGTTACCAAGTCATTTACGAACAACAGTTGAAAACTAAATTATTGACCTGTTAAACAGCAATTGGGAAATAATTAATAATAATTACAATTTTACAGGAGGTCTACAGTAATAATTATGTCTTCAACTCTGTGTTTACAGTTAATGTTCTTGTTGTCAACAGGCTTTTTAAGAATCCCAAGCAAAGGAACCAAAAACACCTCTTAACCAGTGTCAGCTTGACTGACCAGTGATGGTTAGGGATTTTGCCAGTGGTTTGGTCATGATTTTAGCCATTCCATTTGGCGATACTAGTGCTTCAGAAATTACACTCTTCACTTTTAAGGCTAAAAGCATAAAAGCAGGGTAATTGTGTGTGCGCTCTTATATAACCAGCCTACTGTGGTGTGGTGTGGTTGTGACTGATTGCCTGTCCTGTACAGTAGTTTTTCAATTTTGTAATCAGAATCTTTTTCTGTCTGTCACAGCGGGCAAAATTACATGCAGAATTACATGCAGTTTCATTTTTTGCTAATAAATCATTGCAGTAGCCATTGATGAAGCATTGCATGCATTATTAACTTTAATGAGTATGCTTTTATAATTATGTAGATTCTAGAACAAAAGTTAGCCTAAATTTACATAGATGCCATAGCTTTGCAAATTTGGTCCAAACTAGAGGTTGTAAATAACTTTATATTATATGTACTTAACTATATGTACCGACCATTTGTAAGTTGACTTTACTTTTTCCATCATATGATGTTGTGACTATAATCTCAAACTCCTTTTTTTTAATCTTTTTTTGAAGATGTCATTAATAAACTACAAATACACTATAGCTACACTACCTGACAAAAGTCTTGTTGTCAATCCCAGTTGTAAGAGCAACAAATAATAACTAGGCTTCTAGTTGATCATTTGGAAAACTGGCAGAAGGTAGTTTTTTCCCAATAAATCATCTGTTGTACTGCATCCCAATTATCACAAATACTGCAGAAGACCTACAGAACCCGCATTGGTCCAAAATTCTCACAAAAATCTGTCAAGTTTGGTGAAGAAAAAAATCATGGTTTGTGGTTACATTTGAGGCCGTGAGAGAGATCTGCAGAGTGGATGGCAACATCAACAGCCTGAGGTATCAAGACATTTGTGCTGCCAATTACATTACAAACCACAGGAGAGGGCAAATTGTTCCAGGATTGGCCAGCCTAGTCACCAGAAATGAATATCGTCGAGCATGTCTAGGGTAAGATGGAGAAGGCATTGAAGATGAATCCAAAGAATCTTGATGAACTCTGGGAGTCCTGCAAGAATGCTTTCTTGGCCATTCCAGATGACAAGACTTTTGTCAGGTAGTGTATAATTGAGGACAAGTTGTTGTGTTTTCTTTGCATTACATTTAGATTTTGAGCAAAGCTACAGATTTGCTGATGATGTCATTGTTTTGTAAGATAAAAATCATTTTTAGTAGTCATTTTAAAGGTTACAGCATATTAGGGTTTTTTTTTACAGGCAGATATAGCATGTCCAATAGCATTTATTTATTTTTAAATGAACAACTTTTTCAACACTATGAAAAAGTACATCTCAGCAGTATATCTCAGTCTTTTTCTTTCTGAGCAAAATATCTGGTTTAGTTAAAAGCTTTATGTGTGATGTTTGGAACTGTTACTGTCTGAAGAGTATATATATATATGTATGTCAACATTGAACATTTTTAATAGTGTGTTGACAACCATGTTGACTGTGGACGCTCGTTAAAATCAACATAAAACAGCATTTGCAACACACTCAGCTTATTGATCAAAAGTTTGGACGTACTTGGAGGAACTGACATTTTACAGGAGGAAAAAATAGACGAAAGTAAGTACTGTACACTCCCTAACCAAAGTCTTGTCGTCTATCTGAGTTTTAGGAACAACAAATAATAACTTGACTTCTAGTTGATCATTTGGTATCAGAAGTGGCTTATATGAAAGGCAAAGGCCTTTAGATTACGCTTAGTTTGCTGAAATAAAATATGATCATGCCTTGATTTTTAATAATTTAATTAGGACAGTAAGGTCTGACTTTGCTTAGACAAAAGTCTTGTCACTTAACAGAAATAATGTCCAGTATAGAATATAAAGTCATGGTGCAGTGGAAAAAGAATGAATATTGTGTTTCACTCCCATGAGCTCGGAGGACTGCATCCATACATCTCTGCAATGACTCAAATCACTTTTCAATAAAGTCATCTGAAATGGCAAAGAAAGCGTTCTTGCAGGACTCCCAGAGTTCATCACGATTCTTTGAATTCATTTTACAATGCCGCGTCCATCTTACCCCAGACATGCTCAATAATGTTCATGTCTGGTGACTGGGCTGGCCAGTCCTGGAGCATCTTGACCTTTGCTTTCAGGAACTTTGATGTGGAGGCTGAAGTATGAGAAGGAGCATTATCCTGCTGAAGAATTTGCCCTCTCCTGTGGTTTGTAATGTAATAGGCAGCACAAATGTCTTGATACCTCAGGCTGTTGATGTTGCAGTCCACTCTGCAGATCTCTCACACTCCCCCATACTGAATGTAACCCCAAACCACGATTTTTCCTTCACCAAACTTGACAGATTTCTGTGAGAATCTTGCATCCATGTGGGTTCCAATAGGTGTTCTGCAGTATTTGTAATGATTGGGATGCAGTTCAACAGATGATTCATCTTTCTGCCACATTTCCAAATGATCAACTAGGAAGTCCAGTTATTTTACAACTGGGATCGACGCCAAGACTTTTGTTAGGTAGTGAGTCTATGTGGCTATTGTTATTTAAATATTTACCTACATTATTGTTAAAACGTTTGAGATTTATATTTTTTGTCTTAATTTTAATGCCTCACCAAAGCTGCATTTCTGTTCACGGTTTACACACACATCAGTGGTTTCAAGAAGAATGAGCTTTTTGTGTCACTGCTGCACTGTCAACACACAACTCTTCTTCTCTTCTTCACATTATCTCCTTTCTGTGTGGTTGCTAGGGTGTTTGGAGTGGTTGGCAGGTTGCTTACTGACCCCAGTCTCAGTCTATATGAAATTATCTTCTCCTTCAAAAACTTTCAAAAAACTTTTTTTTTTTCCCCCACGTTATCATCTGCAAAGTGGTAAGTCCAAAGCTTAGAGAAGTAATTGCACAGCTCAACAAGCTGTACAATTTGAGGTATCATGTTTTTGGCATAAACCATGTGGCATGAATGAAGATGTTAGTCTTCGTAAAAGCCTCTAATTAGGACTTATTTTTCCATCTTGTTTTACACATCACACAGTAAAAGAGGCAGAGATTAGCAATCAAAACAAATAGTTTACAGTTGTTGTTTTTTATGCAAGAGTGTGCAGGTCCATTTGTAACTTAAATGTGAAAGGTTCAGCCTGGTCTCACAAAAAAAAAAAAACTTAAGTATTTTACGTTTTGTCAGTTTAATAGATAATTCCTAAGTTTAGTCATACGAAAATGTACGATATTAAAAAAGAGGCGTGACACTAAATCCCAAACCCAACCATCATTGGGTGATGAACAAATTGTACAAAATTGTACAAATTAGATCATACAAAATCTTACGAATGAGCCACTAAATCAAAACGTTACGAATTGCCGAGAGATTCCGTTGAAATGGTTTCCACTGTCATCAGCTTCCAGTTATTTTAAAAGCCAGTTATGCTGCCTGATATTGCTGGTATTTACTATTTTAATAATATTGTTGTAATCATACATATTCTGGTTTGTGATGCAAATGGTTTTACCACTGCACTTAGCCAGTTATACATAGTAATCCATTTTCTAGTTTACTTCTCACAGTTTGAACCTTTTTTATTAGAATTCTAATTTAACATATTAGATTTTTTTTCTCTCAGTATTCAGAAAAAAAAGGATTTCTGAGTTCAAATCTTGCATTATAATTTTAGTTAACCATTTTTTTACTTATAGAATATTTAGTAGATCTAAGTCTTGGAAATCTGAGTCAATATTTTAGTTTTAAGATTTAGTTTTAAATTCTTATTTACATCATTCAATGCTCATTTAGTCTCTCTCATTTATGAGCTGTACGTCTCACAATTAGTTTTTCCCAATAAATGTAATTTAAAGAAATTAAATCTCAACTGTTAAATCAATCTAAATGTTAGAGTTATTAGCAGACAATTGTGAACTCACAGCTCACAATTCTGTTTTTGCCACTAAGGCTCACGTTATTGGAAAAAAAAAACTGACATTGCATTATTTTATTTTTCTGTGATTAAGTATATTAGGTGGCGCAGTAGGTAGTGCTGTTACCTCACAGCAAGAAGGTCGCTGGTTCGAGCACTGTCTGGGTCAGTTGGCATTTCTGTGTGGAGTTTGCATGTTTTTGCGTTTGCGTGGGTTTCCTCCGGGTGCTCCAGTTTCCCCCTACAAGTCCAAAAGACATGCGCTATAGGTAAATTGGGTAAGCTAAAATTGTCTATAGTGAATGAGTGTGTATAGATGTTTCCCAGTGATGGGTTGCAGCTGAAAGGGCATCCGCTGCGTAAAAACATGCTGGATAAGTTGGCTGTTCATTACACTGTGGCGAACCCAGTTTAATAAAGGGACTAAGCTGAAAAGAAAATGAATGAATGAATAAATATGATATTAATATAATTTCTTTAGATGACTTAGTCTTACGGTATTTTAACTCTGTTTAGAAAGAATTCATAGTTTTACATTGATTGTGATAATTTTGTAGGGGACTGCAACTAAAATTAACCAAAATTGATGGTTAAATTGATTCGCTTCAAATGTTAACTATAGTCTTAATTATTTAAATAAAATTTTTAACACATTTTATCATATGAAGTACCCAAATTCCTAAAATTTGCTTGAAATCACTGACTTTTCGGGTTAAACGTTGTTCTGAACTTAATTCTCTTCTAAACTTGACATTGCAGATATAAAAATAAGCATTTTAAACTTATTTAAACATTTTTTTATATTGCCTGGCTGAAATGAGCTCCTTTTGGAAGCAGGAAGAAACCCCATATTTCACCTCTCTCTCTAAAATGAGCTGGATATTTTACAGGAAGACTTTAAATTGAAGCTCCATTGGTTTGTGGATTCTGATTTGGTGTGCCGTGATATGTGCTGTGTTTTCCTTCATCTGCTAGGTCAGATCCATGTCAAGCACAACTTAATCAGATGTTCAAGCATTGTTTTGATTAGAAACCTCAGGAAAACCCTCGAAAAGGGTGAGGAAATGGAACAACGCTTGCTTCTGCCAGGAAAATAAAGGCTTTTGTCGTGTGTAGATTACTGTTTAAGCTCGGCTAACTCTCCGAATGTGACCCCGCGGACTCTCATTTATCTCGGATAATACCTGAATGACCTTTGCGATGGCCAGAGGTGTCGCAGGTGTCCGCGGACGGTGGGTGTCTGTGACAGGTTGTCTTTCGGCTGTATTACGCTCTACTTCTGCTGGAGTTTTAGCAGATCCACGCCGTGTTAGACGCCCACTGCTAGCCTGGACTTTCTCGCCGAGGAGGAGACAAGTGGGCGATTGAGGAGAGCACAAAATAACTTGTGGCCAAATGTCAGTTAATGGTGGAGCGCGCGTCTCTATGGCAACGAGCTGGGTAGAGACAAACAACAGTGGCGGAGCGGGATTTCAGTCAGCGCTTCTTTACTGGAATCTTCGTTTTATTTATTGATTTATTATTATTATTATTTTCTTTTGCAGAGAGTCTTGGAAGTAATAAATTACTGTCAGTCGAGCTTTGAGCGTAATTGCTGTTTTTTCCACTAATCTTGTCGTAGTTGCCGACCTTCTCATATTTGTCGTATAGTTGCCAACCTTTTCATCAATGAGGCACTATCAGACTGGAGGTTTTAGGATACCAGAAGGTAAATTTTATTCTCCATTATAAAACCAAGAAAGTGCAGAGCATTCTGAAGCATACCTGTCAACCAGTGGCGGCTGGTGTTAAAAAATGTGGGGTGGGGTGGGGGTGGGGGATCAGATCAGAAAAAAATCTAACTGTTGGTAAAGAGTGTAATATTTTGACAATTTTTCAGGTGATGTATCAAAAAAACAAAAATATGACTAAAGCATACAATAAATGCATCACAAATTAGTTCATTTTAGTTCAATTTGGGTGTATTATCAGTAAGTAATCAAGATAATCAGTAAACACACGCACGTACACACACACACACACAGTTTTTATACCACTGTACTTTTAATTTGACATTTTAGTTTAATTTAGTTCCTTTACGTTTTATTAATTTGAGTCTTGGAAGTAATGAATTACTGTCAGTCGAGCTTTGAGCATAATTGCTGTTTTTTCCACTAATCTTGTCGTAGTTGCCGACCTTCTCATATTTGTCGTATAGTTGCCAACCTTTTCATCAATGAGGCATTATCAGACTGGAGGTTTTAGGATACCAGAAGGTAAATTTTATTCTCC
>CAIGQZ010001210.1:7173540-7203308 GCA_903798205.1 Danio tinwini
TGTCAACCAGTGGCGGCTGGTGTTAAAAAATGTGGGGTGGGGTGGGGTTTGGGGGATCAGATCAGAAAAAAATCTAACTGTTGGTAAAGAGTGTAAAATTTTGACAATTTTTCAGGTGATGTATTAAAAAAACTAAATTATGACTTACATCACAACCTGCCAGCCAACTCTGTTTGTCATAACGTGCTGGAAAAGCCCTGAGTGTACGCGCGCCCGCGATCACTTGACTGCTGGTGAATAAGCAAGGTCGATCTGGTCCAAGCTCCTTGATTTTTCTTCTTCCAAATGCCTTGTGAACGGATATCTTTGCAAAGATACAACGGAATTGTCCTTCATCTCGAGAAATTGCACTTGCTTTCACTATGATTAAAGGTCGACACAAATGAGAATGGTCTCTCTCAGGGAGCGTTTGCCGCCCTCACTATTATGCCAGACCCCTATTATGCAAGAATTCTGTTTATGTTGTGGATGAAAGTCAGTACGTTGGGTTGGGCGGCGGGGCGCGTTTGCCGCCCTCATTATTATGCCGTTCTAGGCGGCCGCCTAGGTCACCTCTATGGACGCGCCGGCCCTGCATAAGGCCAATCATATAAAAACAAATATGATTCGTTCTAACAACAAAAATGGGAGGGTTCGGGATGCAGAGCGCTGCGCCCCAAGGACAATTGAAAACAGGCCAATTAGAGCTTATCGTCATATCACATGCCTACATAGACACATATAAAAAATATTGTTCATACATTTTTTTTAATAAATGTTAGTATGACTACAATAAATGTTAGAATGTTATAATTAAATATATTTATTTTGTGAATATTTGTGATAATAAATAATAACATATTGAAGGGGTCTAACTTGAAGAGGGCGGCGCCCCAGCGCCCTCTTTTGACCAGCCGTCACTGTTGTCAACATTGGGATGTGTAAATAAGGGATATGCCCACCATAAGGGATTTCCCCCAGGGGCGCAACTGCACATTTACTGAGGGGTATGCGGATTCAAGTTTTGTGCACCCCCCCCCCCCCATATTTTTTCCTCATCAACATGTCAATATTCTAAACACAACTGAAATAGTATGAAGTAGTAAAAGTATAATTATGCTAAAGGTGTAAGTTCTGTCTTTACATGAACAATTGACTGAAACTGCTATTACACCTCTCACAAAGTGAAATAAAAAAGACTGTAAAATGTTTAGTGTAAAAAAAAAAAAGAGACAAACTGCCTGAAATGTTTTATTTTATCAAAATGTTATGGGAAAACTTTTTTGTAACTAAATTGAAATAGTTTTAAGCAAAAAAAAAAAAATACCAAAAGGCCTGATGTATCAATATGACACATAATACATTTATAAAAACATGTATATGATATAAAAATGGATCTTGATAGAAGGATTAATAAACATCTTTTCTAAAAAATGTGAATATTCTTACTATTTGTTTAAGAGTCAGTTTTAACAGGGTTAGGAATCATTATAATGAAGTATATAAAATTTATATAGGAAATTTTTTAATCTAAACATTATTTTCAATTTTGTCTGAAATATATTCAGTAGGCCCACACGAAATCTGCGCACGCAGAAATCTGCAGATGTCCGCAGATTTTTAGCCCATCATTGATTGTTTTTTCTTGTCTAAATGTGTGTACATTTACTCAGTTTTTTAATTAATTTCACTAATATTATTGTAATATAATAATAGTAATATTAAAATGTTCATATGATTTATTTAGAATACAGTTGGTAAAGTAGTATTTTCTGCCTTTTAGATATATTTTATGAGTGACTTGCTTTGTTAACCAAATAAGCTGATTTAATTTGCAATATTTAAATGCTGTAAATACTAATTTTATCTTTTGAAGCTGACGGTCCATACATTTATGACTATCAAGCGTTTACCATAAAGTCAACTTTACGCCAGCCTTATGGCTTTAGCCCATAGAATAATAATTAATGATATGGCGACCCGTCACTCCCAAAAACATTAGAAGTTGATTAAAACACAACCCCAGGTGGCCTTGTTTTAACTTCTGACCATCCTTGGCTCTGTGCCCTACTTGCTCAGGTCTATGCTCAGGTCTATGTCAGCAATTCATACCAGAGACCTCACTTCTAAGCTGCAACTTTGTCATGATGGCATAATAACTTGATAATTTGTTACTTACTCTATATTCTGACACATATAGCTTCATATGAGTATTCAATTCAATTCATCTTTATTTGTATAGAGCTTATACAATGTAGATTGTGTCAAAGCAGCTTCACATGGAAGTTTATAGTGAATTGAAACAGTGTCAGTTCAGTTTTCAGTGTTTAAGTTCAGTTCAGTTTAGCTCAGGTCAGTGTGGGTTAATAATCACTACTGAGAGTCCAAACACTGAAGAGCAAATCCATCGATGTGCAGCTCTACAGATCCCGAACCATGCAAGCCAGTGGCAACAGCGGCGAGGAAAAAAACTTCACCAATTAGCGAAAGTGAAGAATTTAAAAAACCTTGAGAGAAGCCAGGCTCAGTTGGGCATGACCATTTCTCCTATGGCCAAACGTCTTGTGCAGAGCTGCAGTCTAGGCACAGGAAGGACCTCAGCGAAGACTCGTCTGTCCTTGGAGCATCACAGGAATTAGTCTCATGCTCTCCACCATGACCACCACAGCAGCTGCTCAGGATACGGCCTGGTCCAGAAACCTTGGGATCGTCTCGTCGCTGGTCTTGGATCGCATCAGTGGCACTGCATAGTCTGAGGGCCTCGAGATGAGTACCCCCAGGTGGAAATACAGAATAAGGAGAATAATTAGCGTAGCTGCTGTTTATAGTGTATAAAAACAAGAAGCAAAATCCTGTGTGGGGCACATCATGCATCATACCCCTATGTAATGCACTGAGTGTATGCTTTGCTAAAAAGATAGGTCTATTTAACATATATAATATATAAGTATTTAACATATATAATCAGTGCTTTACATATTCAGTTATTCCACATAATTAATTATCTCATAGTGTTGCTCCTGTGCAGGGGTACTCATCTGACATATCCAGTTTAGCCTGGCTCATGTTTACTGCATACAATATCAACTGCTCTAAAACCCTTTTAGGGAATAAGACATCTTCAATCTCCACACCGAAAATGCTGTGGTAATGTTATATGTTACTGTTGTAATGTAAAAACTATAGTAATATATTAATTAGCCTATTGACATTATTCTGCAATGTTAGTGTGCTTTCTTGTGATTGCTTTAGAACTTCTGTTTCAGGTGCCTATGGAAGAATTGACTAGGAATAATAAACGACAATGGTCAAACTACTTGCTCTACAAGCAAGTTTGTTCATGACACAAAAGGTAGAATAATATAACAAGAAAACGTAAGTTTGCTACATCAAGCAGCATAACATGCTGTTTGTAACATCTAAAAATCAATGGAAGTGAATGGGACCAGAAGTACGTCTCTGAGCCAAGAAAGATTCAAAGCTCGTATATCAAGAATAAGGTCAATACCCAATATTTTACTGTTTTTTTTTTTTCACAGCAATACTGTATATTACAATATACACTCACTGGCCACTTTATTAGGTACATCTTCCTACCGGGTTGGACTCCCATTTGCCTTCAGAACTGCGCCGTAGATTCGACAAGGTACTGTAAATATTCTTTAGAGATTTTGCTCCATATTGACATGATAGCATCACGCAGTTGCTACAGATTTGTCAGCTGCACATTTATGATGCGAATCTCCCGTTCCACCACACCCCAAATGTGCTCTATTGGATTGAGATCTGGTGACTGTGGAGGCCATTTTAGTACAATGAACTCATTGTCTTGTTCAAGAAACCAGTCTGAGATGATTTGCGCTTTATGACATGGTGCATTATTCAGCTGGAAGTAGCCATCAGGAGATGGGTACACTGTGGTCATAAAGAGATGGACATGGTCAGCAATAGTACTTAGGTAAGCTGTGGCGTTGACACGATGCTCAATTGGTACTAATGGGCCCAAAGTGTGCCAAGAAAATATCCACCACACCATTACACCACCACCAGCAGCCTTAACCATTGATGCAGGGTGGATCCATTCTTTCATGTTGTTGACACCAAATTCTTACCCTACCGTGTATGGATGTCACAGCAGAAAGTGAGACTCATCAGACCAGGCAACGTTTTTTTTTTTCAATCTTTTATTGTTTAATTTTGTTGAGCCTGTACAAATTGTAGCCTCAGTTTCCTGTTGGTCAGCTAGCAAATGACTGATCTAAACCCAACCAAAGCAAATGTAAGAGAAATGATCACTGCAGCCAGGTAACTTACCTTGATTTTACCTCTTTTGTGGAAGTGTGCTTCACCAGACTCGAACCTGAGCTCTCTGCATCACAAGTACAACAGTGTACAAATTAAGCCACTGAGTAAGCTGACCACACCAGAAAAGTTGACCATGAAGATGTGGAGAAAAACAGGTGAGGTAAACATATTCAATTCAGTAATCAGACAGAATCATGTTGTTTTGGGGTATTGTGATATGCACAAATAAAATCCCTTATTCATTGATAATGTGTCCCTGTAAATATTTAATTTCTATTTAAAAAGACTTTGCTGTAATTGATGCCAAAGGTGCATCAACAAAGTATTGAGCAAAGGCTGTGAATACATTGTACATGTGATTTTTTTAGGTTTTTTATTTTCAATAAATTTGCAACAATTTCAAAAACAATTTTTTCACATTGTCATTATGGGGTATTGTATGTAGAATTTTGAGAAAATAAATGAATTTAATCAATTTTGGAATAAGGCTGTAGCATAAAAAATGTGGGAAAAGTTAAGTGCTATGAATACTTTCTGGATGCACTGTATGTCTATTGCATTTACTAAAGTCTCCATTTTCAAAGGTCGAAAACTGTAGGCTATCATGTAAATAGCCTAAACTGATCCTTGCTTTTAACAATTGAATCTTATTAAATGTGAGGCACTGTTGTAAATGAATGTGTTAAAATAATGTTGTAACTGTAACCTCTTTATTTCTGTGATTTTTAGGCTGCTGCGGATGTGTTGGGCTTCATCCTCAGCCTCTCTTCAGTTCAGCTGAGTTCAGTAGGTGTGAGAATAACCCGGCAGAGATCATTAGACCTGTTGTTTACACTGCTTGTTAAAATATCATACCGTGACATTTTCTCAAACATGTTTGGTGGCTCCTGCACCGCTCAAAACAAAAGTTCCTAAATGGGAGATCAAGTGGTGTTAAGAGAGTTTCTGAAAACCACTCAGAAATTTTTGTTTAGTTGGTTTTGGCACAAACAACGACAAAAATCAATATTAGTGGTATTAACAACCAGGGGTGCATTTCCCAAAACCATCGTTAGCTAACTAAGGTCGCAAGTTCCGTTGTTACAAACATAGTTTGTTGATTTGCTAATTCTCAAATCCATCGTACCAACAAGCATTCGCAAACTGCGTCGCAAACTTGAGCTCTTGAAACGACACCTCTGTAGCTGCAGTTAGAAACATAGTTTCTGGCTGTGTTCTCTTCCCACTTATCCCCCTATGCCCTATTCAATTAGAACGTTCTAACATTCAAAGTTGGAATATATAAAAAAAAAGCATTAAAGTCATCACTCTTAGGTCCAATTTGCTTTCAAAGTATTTTTACAGTTCAGTTTTAGCAATCTTCATGTTTACATTTGTGCTCCCTTCACAGTGCACTTTGAAAACATTGATCTCATTTTAAACACAGCCTCATGGCGAAAGCTATAGGTGACCTATTATTTAAAAGCGGAATTTATGTTAGGTCTCCAAAGCTTGTGAAAATAAAAAACATAGCATACGTTAATGCTTTTAATTTTTAGTAGGTTATTTATTAACTATCTGTACTGTATATGACATGGTCATGTTTGGTTAGAACTGTCTGCTGTGGTTTGCATGTGTCAAATTGTAAAAGTAGACTTTAAAATAAAAAAAAATTAAAATATACAATATCCTATTTAATAATAATAATATTAATAATCATCATCATTATTATTAAAGTAAATATATTTATAATAAATAGCCTCATTATTTATTTATTTATGATTTATATATGATATTAGAATAATGTTAGCTTTTGTAAGTGATTTTATGTTTTAGAATAGAATATGTAATGTTTAACTTCTCAATAATTAGTAAAGCAAACACAGGCCCTATATGTGCTGTTTACATATATTTCAATTAATATGGAAATCGAGTGCATGTTTTTACCAAACTAATATTGTATTTTATTTTAAACGCGTGTGCGTGTAAAACAATATAATTTGCACAAAGAAATAATGGGGTTTTTCTTTAAAGAAGCTGTTACTCCACCCCAATTAGAGCATCATTATGGGTGTTTGACACTAAAACCTTTTGTGGTTCAAGCGATGGATCTGCGACAGAGAAACTAGGGGTTTTGGGAAACACTCGTCACTACATTGTTCTCATCCCAAACGATGCTAGTTATGTCGTTGTTTGGGAAATGCACCCCTGATCTTAACCTTTCTCTTCAAACTGGTGTCCTACCAAGAGACTGGAAATCTGCTACTGTAACTCTACTTTTTAAAGGTGGTGATAAAACAGATTTAAATTGCTACAGACCCATCTCTATTTTGCCCTGTCTCTCTTAAATACTAGAGAAGCTGGTCAATAAGCAGCTCATTTATTATTTGGAGACACATAATGTTCTTAATCAGGCTCAGTCTGGTTTTAGATCTGGTCATAGTTGTGTAACCGCTACACTTAAGGTTCTTAATGATATTATATGTGCCGTTGACAATAAGGAGTATTGTGTAGCTGCATTTGTTGATCTGGCAAAAGCTTTTGACTCTGTCGATCATGAAATTCTACTGGATAGGCTAAGATATATTGGACTATCTGAGAGCTGTCTGGTCTGGTTCAGGAGCTTCTGTCAGATCCCCTGCTGCTTCAGAAAGGGGTCCCACAAGGTAGCATATTGGGGCCTACACTTTTTAACATTTATGTTAATGATATTGCTTTTGCTGCAGGTGATTCTTACATTTATCTATATGCTGATGATACCATCATTTATATAGCTAGTTCCTCTTTGACTACAGCACTTTCTTCACTGCAAGCCAGTTTTTTAAGCATCCAACATGCTTTTACCAATCTTCATTTAGTTTTAAATACTAATAAAACAAAATGCATGGTATTTAATAGAAATTTATCACATGTAGAGTATGTTTCCTCCTAAAATTTCCTCATTGGACAGTACTGAGATTGATTATGTTGACTGCTACAAATATCTCGGTGTCTGGTTAGATGGGAAACTACTGTTTGAAACTCACATAAATGAACTGCTCAAAAAGGTTAAATCCCGGATTGGTTTTCTTTACAGAAACAAATCTTCCTTTACTCACTCTTCAAAGCAGCATTTGCTCAAATTAACAGTATTACCAATTCTGGATTATGGGGATTTAATTTACAGATCAGCTTCAAAAACTCTCCTTCACAAACTGGATCTATTTTATCATGCAGCAATTTGTTTTGTTACTGGAGCACAATTTAATACTCATCCCTGTCAACTGTATTCTTTACTGAATTGGCCTTCTCTTTAATTACGTCGACACATTCATTGGTTTCTGTTCATTTACAAAACTCTTATTGGGAAAAACTCCACTATATTTACAGTCACTTCTTAACATTCAGGAATCACGTCGCAATCTGCGCTCTAGTAGTTTTATTAACCTTTGCATACCCAAAGTTCGCACTTCATTTGGTCGCTACTCTTTTCAGTTTTCTGCTGCTGCTGCTTGGAATCATCTGCAGCAGACCTTTAAGCTCAGTATTTTCATTCCACTATCATCTTTTAAAAGTTCAATCCAGATAACAGTACAAGATCACTGTGCTTGTTTTTAGTTAGTTTTATATGTTATTATCTGCATTTTGTGAAATTGTATTGTGTCCTTGCTGCTTTATACTGTAACGGCTTTTTATGTTGCCTCTTAGCCAGGTCGTCATTGTAAATGAGAACTGGTTCTCAATTGACTAACCTGGTTAAATAAAGGTTATTATTATCTATTTATCTTTTTTACGTATTGGTGGAAAACTCATAAAATGAACACGTTTAAGATGACAAATAACTCATACGATTTTATACAATTATTTAATTTCATCATTTCTATTAGACAAACATTTCTTTCATTGTGGCATGAGAAAATCACTAAAAAGGTATGAGATTGAGATCTTAAAATTTCAGGTGCTAAATTAAAAAGTTACGAATTGCGTAATTAAAGATTCTGCAATTGTGATGAAACAGCTAGATTTCAAACATAAACTTATATATTAACTGGTAATATATTAAATGATCCTGTTATGTGATTCCAGATTTTCCAAGAACAACATATTCTCATTTTACTTCATAATAATGAATTTTACATTTTGCAATTAAGTAAGGATGTGTAATATTTAATAAATAATAATGTAATTGACAAAATATTCCTGCCCTCATGCTGGTAAACACCAATCAGAGAAGAGAATAATGAAAAAGTATGAATTAAATAAATGCAATAATGATTTGTGTGGATGAATAATTTATAAAAAAAAAAAACACTGCAATGTTTCATAATATAAGTATTGTCGCATTTAATTTGTTGTGTTTTTGTATCATTAAAGTGCAAAAATCCAAACTTACCTGGATATGTGCCTATTTTACCCCTTTTTCAAGATGTAAGAAAAGTCTTTTGTGTCTCCAGAATGGGTCTGTAAAGTTTCAGCTCAAAATACCCATCACATTATATATTATACATTTTTAAATCTTAGAGATTTGAGCTGGTTGCAATGGACATTGTAGCTGTTTTTGTTGCCTGTGCCTTTAATGCAAATGAGCTGGCTGTGTCAGAGCGTGTAGCCTTCACGTAGATAAACAGCACAGTGACAGATAAGCATCAATCAGAACTTTCCCAACTTTTATTTGATATATTTGTTGTGGAGTTAAGTCAAGCCTTTCTGCAACGATGAGTCACACACAATGTCGTTATAAAGTTCACGCGTGCAAACCAAACGGCAACCTCCCGCTCTCCCTCGGGAAGCCAATACGGAAGTAACTAAAACTGCAATTCATCGACTCGCCTAGGAAGGGCTGGCTCCAGGAAGTCCAAGTGCTTTCTTTCCACATTGATAAATTGGCCATTTTTACAGCTGATAAAAACATGTTTACAGCCTGGTACAAATGATGGCTTTGGTGCATATAGCTATGATTACCCTTCATGACAACTGAGAGGGGGGTGTATTATTTTATAACTCATCCGTTTCATTTTTATTAAGTTATATTAAGTCTGCATAATTAAGGGCGTGGCCACTTGAGTGACAGCTAGCCCTCGCTGCTCGCTGTCTCGTCACCTCAGCTGATTCCGGCTAATTAGCCGCTGAACTCTGCATATACATCGTATTTTTGTTTTGGTTAATGTTTCTTTACAAAGTCATTTACCTTTTGGAATTTTTTCCTGCAATGATCAGATGATATGGCATGCTGTGTGGACTTAATTGTGCTTACAAACCGTTCAAGTTGCCTCCATTTCCCAGGTGAGTGAAATGATACTTATATACCATCTCTATGAATGTATTTGTTTTGTTTAAGATCATTTACCATTTATAATGTTCTTTAGACCAGTATTGCGCTTCAGAATCTGACAGAAGCATAAATCAAGCGTTGTCATACAGTGTTAGTGCTGGATTTTATAAAAAGTCTTGCATTTACTAACACAGACTATATCTGAAGTGTTTGATAGTAATTCGCGTTTTCCTCCTGTAGAAAATGTCTTAAGAACAATGTTTGGTGGCTCAATGTGTTACAACAGTGTTTTTAAAAGTCTAAACACTTTATTGATATAGTGTACAACCAAGCACGTGTGGTCAGAACACAAACGAGTCACAGGTAATGAAGTATTAAGCGTTCTCCCAAAGTAAAAAAAGGCTGTCTAAGCCAGGTCTAAGCAAAATGCTGAGAATCCAGCATGCGTCTGTAGCTCCGCTTACGCTCCGCCTCTTTGCCTTTGTTTGGTGTCCCGCGTTTGGTGCGATGACGTGCCAACAAAATGGCAACAGTTGGCCGCGCCTACTTGTAGCTTCTTTTGCAGTGTTCAGAAACCTATGGGTGGCGTCACAGATACTACGTCCATATCTTTTACAGTCTATGGCGCAAACCCACACACGTTTAGCTGTGCACATTTATTTTTGCACGACAAATGTGACAGGATACACGTTAATATCCACTGCATCGATTATGTTAATGTACAAAATAAACCTGAGTTAAGTTCACAAACAGGGATTGAAGCATCTTCTTTTAAAATTGTGCTGACATGCAGCTGTGGTGATGAATTACAGTGATTTTACTATATTTATTACAAACATGCACTGTTTTAAAAACATTTTAAACTTGTAAAACTCATTCTTGAGATGCAGATGATCACAGAGAGCTGAACAGATCTTTTAATCCCAGTTGCTTTGCGCACGTCCTGTTTTGTGAATATGATTATATGCCTTAAGGCTGATTTATACTTCTGTGTCAAGCACACGCGTACCTCTCAAAGCACCTCTCAAAAAATGTAAAGCATAGCGCAAGCTCTGTGATTGGTCGGCTTGGTAGCGCTAACAAGTGTGGGCGGAGGTGACTGCGCGAGCATGATGCAGCGAGTGCTTACAAGTGTGGAGTCCCGTGAAGGAGCTCCGAATGGAGACTGTTGTTTTGTGTTTACCTTATGATTAAAGTTGTTGCACGTCCGCCGGTTCCTGCCTCAAAAAGAGTGAATTTGAGCCACTTGTACATTAAGGAAGCATTCAGAAAAAAACAAAACACGAGTGCAGAAACTCGACACAGAAGAACATAAACATCTATTGCCAGCTAGCGTTTCGGTAGTGTTATTGCAGAGCAACAGAAACAGCGCACAGAAGTATAAATGCATGGCTACGCGCAAGGCTTGCGCCATGGGTCACGCCGATCACTTGACGTAGAAGTATAAACCAGGCTTTACTACGGAGACATGTTAATATGCGTCTGTCAGTCAATTCAGTGGGCGGGGAAACTGCACTCCTACGTCACATTGTGGTGGGCCTCAAAATGGGAGGGATTTGCATCCTATTTTAACGTCAGTAAATTTAAAAAAGAGATTTACTGTGTTTCTAACACTCCAATATGACTGTGGACACACTATACCTACACACAGTTGTGTTCAAACAGCTTACAAAAGATGATTTTCATCATAGGTGCCCTTTAAAATAGAATGATCAGACTATATCACTATAGGTTTTCAGCAATCAAGTGGCCTTGTATTTTTTAAAACAAAAACTTTTTTTCATTTTATTTTGTCGGTAAATCTTAGCACATTATTTCTGGAAACCTTTAGTTTTGTTATAGTTATAGTTTTCTTGGCATTAACTTCTCAAAGCATTGAACTATGAGAAAAGTTGTGACTTTTCCAGCCGCTTGTTATCATTATCATTATTTCAAAGAATAGTTCGCCCAATAATACAATTTCTGAACTTGAGTAAATGACAGATTTTTCACTTTCGGCTGAACTCTCCAGCAAATGACATGTTATGAGTTTTGTCTCCACAGCCCTTGTGACTAAAAAACTTAATCAACTCTCTGAATGAACTCGCCTATTTCTGTTTCTGGCCGCTGTCTTTCTGATAATAGACTTTAGATCTGTAATCACCACAGTTGGACAGCAGCTTTTGTTGTTAAAGTGGATTCCATGAACTCACATCTGCGTAATACTAAAAGTGCAGTATATAATTAATATCTGAGCCCCTGATATTTTTTTATTTGTCCTCATTGTTTCATAAAATGCCGTCGGCCACCAACCTGCTTTTTTTTTTTGCGAGCTCATCTGTGTATTTGTATTCACATAATGAAGATTTTTTAGATGATGGAATAGAAATGCCTGACAGTAGTTCAGCCCATGATGCATCCTGGGAAATTAGAGCGAATGCGATCATGGCGGCACTTTCATAGCCATAATGCTCCTCACCTCTCCAGGCAATTAGTTAATTGCATTTTAATGTTAAGCCCAGAAAGCCGACGAGAGAGAGAGAACGAGAGAGAGATACTAATAAAAGGCTGTAACTGGGGATGTGGTGTTCAATGCAATTTGTGTTTTGTGTTAAAGAGGAGAAAAGCATGTCTGTACAGTTAAACAGATGAATGCATTAATTACTTACAACATCATTTTATGCCATTTTGGTTGCTTAGTAGTGATTTTGGTGAATTGTGGAAATAGTACACCAAAACAAATGATTCATTGGATTAAAAAAAATTAAGGTAAGTGCTTGCAAACTATTTTATATGTGTACATGGGCTGAATTTTAACAAACTAATAAAATTTAGTAATGTTCAACATAATTTGTTTGTTTAAATGCAGCCTATATCAATTGTTTGCAACTGCTTAAAACAATTTGGTAAATTGAGTGAATCATTTTTGTCAGTGTATTTGTGTATTTATTTATGTTTTTGCTCAGTAAGTTTGACATAATTACAGATAAAAACACTTTTACAAGAGTGTTTTTACAAAACACTCTTACAATTCAAAACTAGATTAAAAACCTACCTTTTTAGCAAAGCATACACTCAGTGCATCACTTAGCGGTATGACGCATGATAGTGCCCCAGGCAGGTTTTTGCATCTCGTTTATATACACTATGAACAGCAGCTACGCTAATTATTCTCTTTATTCTCTATTTCCACCTGGGGCTACTCATCCCGAGGCCCTCAGACTATGCACCACCACTGATGCGATTCAAGACCAGCGACGAGATGATCCCAAGGTGTTCATAATCATGGACCAGGCCGTATCCTGAGCAGCTGCTCTGGTGGTCATGGTGGAGTGAGAGCACGACTGATTCCTGTGACACTTCAAGGCTGCACAAGACGTTTGGCCATAGGAGAAATGGTCGTGCCCAACTGAGCCTGGTTTCTCTCAAGGTTTTTTAAATCTTCACTTTGCCAATTGGTGAAGTTTTTTCCTCGCCGCTGTCGCCACTGGCTTGCATGGTTCGCAATCTGTAAAGCTGCGCATCGATGGAATTGCTCCACAGTGTTTGGACTCTCAGTAGTGATTATTAACCCACACTGAACTCAGTGTTTCAATTTACTATAAACTTCCATGTGAAGCTGCTTTGACACAATCTACATTGTATAAGCTCTATACAAATAAAGGTGAATTGAATTGAATAGAATTTTAGATAAAAAAAATACTCTTTATTGATTGTAATTGCTTAGTAAAATAATAATGTGTAAAAAGCTCTACTGTGGCAGACGCGGTAGAAAATAGGTTGAATTACAAAAAATTATCAGAAATTTACATTTAATTTAATGTCTGTTATTTTACAGTTTTTACAGTCGTTTTTTTTTTTTTTTACGGCACCCCAGCTACCAGAAAAAATCTGTAAAATTACAGAATTTTTTTTCAGTTTTACAGTGCAACTTAAAACTTTTTTTTAATTGTTTGTTTATTGGTTTTAATTAACATAGAAACATAAACAAAAAAAGTAGAAAGACAAGGATATCAGTAGACAAGTATAGCAGCAAAAGTAAAAAAAACAAACAAAAAAAACATACAAACAGAATACAAAAATCGTAATGTACAAAAAAGTTATGCTGTGATTGAGTAAAGTCACACATATTATGAAAGTACATCAGAGGTGTTCAGAGAGTCAGAGGTTCATTAGAGGCATCCATATTTTTTGAAAGACATCCCCTTTGTTTCTTTTGTATGTATATTGTTCCAAGAGTATTGTTCAACTTAATACTTTTAACAAATTTATATGGATTGAACATAAAAAAAATTTAGTTGTTCTAATGAAATCTCAAGAAATGTGTTGTTTCAGCTCATTTTAATTAAGTAGTTTGAACAAGTAAAAAAATGTTTTGAGTGTAATTCATTATTTGTAGTTTGATGCTGATAAAATACACAAATAAATGCATATAAATGTGCATACGTTTAAAAAAAATCTAAATATTAAAAACTGTCAAAGATTTAAGTTTATGCTGACCGTTAAACTTGGCATAATACACTGTAAAAAATGCAGGGTTCCCCACAATTCATTCATGTTGTCCCTACACAAATCGATTAAGTTAACACTTTTAACAAATTTATGTGGATTGAACATTAATAAAATTAATTTGTCCTAATGAAATCTCAAGAATTGTGTTGATTCAGCTTATTTTAAATAAGTAGTTTGAACAAGCAAAATAAAACCTTTTTTTTTGTGTGTGTAGTCTTGTGAAAAGGGTCCATAATTACTTAATGCACATTAACTAAATGTGACTTGTTTGTTTGTAACATGTTGGCATTATCAGTGCATTGTCAGACACATTATGCACACTGTATCTTTAAATATATCAGCTTGTTCATTTTCTTCCAATACTTCTGCATGCACGCAGCTGACATTTTACAGCTACATTCAAATCTGCACTCGACACATAAGAAAGGTGTACTTCTGCTTCAATTAGGTGACTTTTGGAAAAGTTTTCTGCTTTTACGCGCACAATTCGGGTGTGCGTTTCCACAGTCCTCCCTCCAAGTTTCCAGGGAAACAGACGGCAGATCAGAGAACAGCGGCAAATCAAACACAATTATACATCATCTTAGAGCACTATTTCATTCAAAACGTCTCTCTTACACGCACACACTAGCCAGCTCCGCCAGTTGTGAATAACACACACACACACACACACACACACACACACACACACACACACACAAAGAGTTTAATTGGTAAGGCGTGTTGAACACGCTTGTATTATAGATGTATGATGATTTTCCTGATGGAGAGAAGCCGTTTTCCTGCCTCAGCAAACTCTGTTTTTGATTACAGACTAAGTTTGTTAATTAGTATGCTTTACTACAAAAAATACTCATTGTGTAGAGTAGTAAATTAATGTTGGCAAAATGCCCCACAAAACAAGTTCCAAATAAATATACACCCTGCATCATTAAATTGAAATGGTGAGGGTGTCACGATAAAACATATGAAATATGTCAATGAAGAGTCATTATATTTACATATATTTATAGCTTTTTCTGCCTTGCAATCAATTATAGATATTTACATTAGACGTCACCTGTGCTATTGTTGTCAATTGGAAGCAATGCCTCAATAGAGCTGCCATTTTAGTACAGGGTAGCGCTCTATTGAAATGAATATGGGACCAAGGTGCAGTGGCGAACTGGCCATCCAGAGCCCAAGATATATACACATATGTACATACAGTTGAAGTCAGAATTATTAGCTCCCCTTTGATTTTTTTTTTCTTTTTTAAGAGCAAGGAAATTTTCACAGTATGTCTGATAATATTTTTTCTTCTGGAGAAAGTCTTATTTGTTTTATTTCGACTAGAATAAAAGCAGTTTTAAATTTTTTAAGAACCATTTTAAGGTAAAAATGTTTAACCCCTTTAAGCTATACATATTTTTCGATAGTCTACAGAACAAACCATCGTTATACAATAATTTGCCTAATTACCCTAACCTGCCTAGTTAACCTAATTAACCTAGTTAAGCCTTTAAATGTCACTTTAAGCTGAATACTAGTATCTTGAAAAATATCTAGTAAAATATTACTGTCCTCATGGCAAAGATAAAATAAATCAGTTATTAGAAATGAGTTATTAAAACTGTTATGTTTAGAAATGTGTTGAAAAAAATCTGCTCTCCGTTAGACAGAATTAGGAAAAATAAATAAACAGAAGGCTAATAATTCAGGGGGGCTAATAATTCTGACTTCAGCTGTATATCTATGATCTGGAGTTTTCCTGGTGGTCAGTATGCAAATGTTTTTTGTTTTTTTTTATTACAAAAATTATCATTTTACATCACTTTTCTACATCGATGGATAAGTGACCGCACAGGCATTGCCGACAAAAAGTATTGTGTGCATGGAAATGCATAATCCTCCCTCCATTTTGTAAAATCCATGTCCAGAAGCACACACCCTCTCCCACTTTCACTTCTCATTCTAATTGAGGGAGCGATTCATTTGTGAATGAATCTTTGTTATGAACAATTCGTGTGATCCATCGATATCATAACATTTGTAATATTCAATCATAAGGTGGACAGTATGCACATTGAGGCGCAGGCACTGTTATGTTATCAGGCACCCTTATAACTTCCTTTAAAAACTAGCCGTTACTTCACTTAGCTGACAAAAATACACGTTTCTAGCACCGCAGTGTCTTGTTGTCATATTTCATTTAGATTATTTGCTGATTAGTGTGAGTTGGTGCTACTTTGCCTTATGGTCAGTGCAGTAAGTGACTGTATTATCATCAATAACGTTACTTGTTGAGCACAAAATTTTATAACATACAAAATCGTAAAAAACGAAATCTTACCTATAAAATGTTCTGCCTTTGTGCTTTGTTTTCTTTGTTTGCTCGTTGCTACTCTCGTACACAGTGCTAAAATCCAGCATCTTCACATTGGCTTTGGTCTTGACTAGTGCGGTTGAATGACTTTTGTCCTGGGAGCACTGTACAAATGTGGCGGAGGTATTGACGCATGCTCAGGGTCCGTATGCAGTATATAGTGTATATATCTATGGCAGGGGTGTCCAAACTCGGTCCAGGAAGTTTCTAGTATATCTAGTAAGAGCTTGATTAGCTAGTTCATGTGTGTTTGATTAGGGTTGGAGCTAAACTCTCCAGGACACCGGCCCTCCAGGATCGAGTTTAGACACTCCTGATCTATAGTAACCAATCACATGCTTCTGTTGAGCTTATGTAATACAGTAGCCAATCAGAAGTGTTTCATTACCTTCTTGGTTGGTTGAGTAGGTGTGCTTAAATTCCGCATGAAATCAACATTTGCTAGCTCACAATTGTTAGTCTTAAGGTGAACTGTTCATCCATGCAAGTTAATGAACAGAAAAAGGTTGTTTTTAATAACCTTTAATAAAAAACTGACCGTTTGTTTTCTGCTTTGGAATTGCAGTTTGTTTCTGATGACGTCAGTTTGACTGCTTGGGCTAAATATTCTTAGCCACGCCCTGTTAGTTTGTTTCCTGTGAGGGAACAATGAAGAAGCACAAAAATATAACCCAGACCCCTACTCTATTTCGTTTCAGTAGGTGATACACAGTGGTGGAAAGATTTGACAAATTATACTCAAGTAAAAGTACCATTACTTGCCCAAAAATGTAATGCAAGTAGAGTAAAAGTATCTGTTGTAAATATTACTCCAAGTATGAGTAAAAAGTAGCCCTTTCAAAAGTACTCAAGAGTAGTGAGTATTACGCTGTAAAAAGCGAATGCGTTTACATGTGATTTGTGTTTGTGTGTAAACGTAACATTCTGTAGTGCATTTAGTTATGGTTAAGGCCATTTTGGTCATCATACAGCAGACATCCGTCATCTTCTCATCATCACATGCAGTCTAAACAGTCTCTCGATCATTGCGTGTGAAGATTTTTGAGATATTCTTGGACAATTTTAATGCTTCTAACATACCTGCCAACACTCCCATTTTTCCCGGGAGTCTCCCGTATTTCAGACCCATCTCCCGTATTGTTTTATCTCCCGGAAAACTCCCGGAATTTCACCCCCACCCTTCCTCCTCAGCATTTTGGTACAGTCCGGCTGAAACCTGGTGCTTGTGAGCGTGCTCTTCCGGTCGCGCACAACCGCCCCATCTCCCCAAACCTCTCACCCTTCCCCGCTCTTCAGCTTGCGCACACATCACCAATTCTCCCCCCCCCCCCCCCCCCCCCCCCGGCTTCTAAACAGTTTGTTGCTTTTATAATTTGCCCATGTCTTGAGGTAGTTCAGTATGATGCAATTTACTTTCAATGTGTGATTTGATTGGACAGGAATCAGAGGACTGATTTTTATAATCCCCATAGACAAGAAAAAAATAAAGTAGTGACTGCAGTCTGAAGGAAAGTAGTGGAGTAAAAGTAGCGATACAGCACTAAAAATGTACTCAAAGGCAAGTAAAAGTACACATTTTTAAAACTACTTAGTTAATTACAATTTCTGAGGAAAAACTACTTAATTACAGTAATTTGAGTATTTGTAATCTGATACTTTACACCACAGGTAATACAACATCATATTGAAGACAAAAAGAAGTTTTGCAACTTCTGGTTCATGCGGACTTTAAATTCTTTGTCCCACTTTCTTTTTTTAAGTGGCCTTAACTAATAGTCATTTGTTACAATGTACTTCTTGTGAAATAAATGTTTTACATTGCACTTATGATTGATTAAATACCTGTATGAAATTACATCTGTAATTAATTCCTGTACGTACATTAATAATTACACTGTTGACCATCCCTTACACCTTAACCCGCCATCAAACCTACCCATACCACCAAGCCTGTCCCTAACCCATATCCCACCTTAAGAGCACCACAAGTGTTCTGCAATACATTATGAACACAGTAGGTACATTGTATTTATATTTTGATGCAAGTACTGAAGTTCAAGTGCTGCAAAAAAAAAGAAAAAAAAGTAAGAGATAAATTTCACGCGGCTTCAGTGTTTGTAGTGGGAGTTTTTGCCTGACTTGTGTTACACGGATGTCATGAATTAATGTTTTGTCTGTGCAGAAAGATTAAAATCATTATTATAATATCAATCGACTGTAAGAGAACAATAAAAATGTTTTTAGTCATATATTTTTGCAGCACTGAACTAATGAGCTCTTGCATACGACTGTAACAGTTTGTTGTTGATGTTGTTTACGATTCTGATTCAGTATAAGTAAATGGTTAAATATGAGGATTTGAAGTAAAATACAATTATAAAGATGCCTAGGCCTATATACAAATAATGCAATAGAAATGTTGCCCTTTATTATAAAAAAAATTACTCTGATTCAGTGCAGTAATTTAGGATTTTATAATGCATAGTCATAATATTATTTGATATTATTATGCACAAGTACATACATATTCCATTTTAATACGTAGCTAATAAATATAAATTCGTTTTGCATATACTAAACTAAGAAAGATACTCACGATTTTATATAATCCACTGCTAATACTGATATTGCCAATTTTGAACAATATAATTTCTCAAGTAATTGTTTTTTTATTATTATGATTCATTTGCATTCTTTGCAGAGTCGTGTTCGTGAACTCTACAAGTAGTTTCTGACAGAAAAGTGCTCTTCTTTTTTTGCAGCTCATTTGTTGATTGTAACACTCTAGTATTCTACCACAAACGGAGTGGTGCGCGTTACCGTGCGCGCGCACACATTGTCTGATATGCGCGCGCACGGGGGTCGGTGCGCTATTAAAGCTGCGAGTCGACGCGCAGTGCTACCAGACAGTTCTGTCCTGGAGTGCTGGAAACCCGAAAGAGAACATATGGACTGAAAGAAAGACCTTTACTACTGTACCATCAGGACCGCAAACCACGTAAGTTTAAACTGAGATTCAACAGGTTTTTAATACAGGCGCAGCTTTGGAAAAGTTGAAATACGCATAGAAAATTGGTACATTAACTTGTGTTTTTTTCAAAACTGAGCCGCGCAGACAGAAATGTGTTGCGGAATGTGGAGATTACGGGCGTTAGTCTTTAAATAATATAATAAATAGCTTTTTTACGTTCATTAAGCGCTTATTCAAGGCACAACGGAGCTCCTCTGATTAAAAAGTAATTATTTCGTTTAAAAACGTCCTCTAATTAAAAAAAGTAATTATTATTAATAAGTATTTATACAGAGTTTGGTATTATTGAAGGTGTCTTACTCTATTCCATATTAATTTGTTATTGCTGTAAGTATTTTTAGAGACACTTGTTGCCATGGTATATTTTTGAGCAATCAATTACCACAGGCACGCGTAAAGGTCTTCAGTATATTATAGGCAATGCAGATATCTGTAAATAGACGACCGGACTGCTGTATGTAATCAATATGATTTAGTTTTAATCGTAAAGTTTCCTTTTTGCAGCTTTACCTCACTGTTGTGCTTCTGCAGCCAAATGCTGCGCAATCCATATTTCATATCACAGCGCGCTGCGGTCTCCAAACGCTAAACACTGACCTGAAGCTGCTGAGCGTCAAGTGTATGAAGAAATAACATCATATAAAATGTTTTTATTTCCTAGCAAAATCAAAAACGCTAATGTTTTTTGTCCGTTTTTATTTCATAAAAGAGCAATTTAAAGTAACACATTTTTTTAGAATTGAACGTATTTTATAGGAGTGCATGAGCTGACTTTATTACAAGATACCAGTGAATATTTTAAGGTTTAGGTAAAAAGAAAAAGTTGTATTTAGACCATGAAGTATTTGCTACTCTCAATTATAAAGGTGCTCGACCTGTCACTGGGGTGGTACCTTTTCAAAAGGGACAAATTTGTACCTAAAAGATCCATATTAATACCTCAAGGGTACATATTGGTGCCTAAAAAGTACAAAAGTGTTCCTCTTAAATTTTTTAGGTACTAATATATACTTTTGAGGTACCAATATGGACCCTTTAAGTACAAATGTGTACCTTTTGAAAAGGTACCACCCCAGTGACAGCTCGCATACATAAGAGTGTAGAGTAATAAAAATAATGAGACGATCGTTTATTTTCCTTCGGCTTAGTCCCTTTATTGATCAGGGGTTGCCACAGTGGAATGACTCGCCAACTTATCCAGAATATGTTTTACACAGCGGATGCCCTTCGTGCTGCAACCCAGTACTGGGAAATAAAGACAATATAAAATGTTTATTATGCTGAAAATCTTAAAATGCTTAAAATGTCCAAATCAGATCTATATTCAGGTCGATTTCCGTGTCTCTCTCAGCTTTATTATATAAAAAGGCTACAATCAACTGATTTCTGTATCTTTTTGTGTGTTTCTTCTCAATTGTAAGTCACTTTGGACAAAAGCATCTGCTAAATGACCAACTGTAAAATGTTTATGACTACACTTTAATAATATAAATACTAAGGTAAGGCAAATATATATTTTATGTACTGTAACAGCTAAACCCCTGCTGAACTGTAATATTTAGAAAATACCATATAAATATACTACTAAAAATACTACATATTTACTGAAAAATATGCTTGAATGTACTGTATAAATCAACTTGAATTACATAGGGTTACAGATTAGAACATTTTCAGTTATAGTGTACCTGTAATTGTTCAATATATGCGCACATTGTGCTGGTTGGCTTTTTGAAGCCGCATGTATACATGTTGCATGTATTATGTAAATAAGTCTAGTGGGTTGAGTGCATGTTGAGCGGCATCTCCACAAGTTGGTAATGAGGAAGGAGGCAGGTGTCAGCTTTAACAATCGCTTTTTACTCTAAGCAATGTGTTAACATAGTGTCAGAATCTCAGAACAATCCACTGGGTGACAGTGTACCCAAAGCAGCGAGGAGGTGGACTCATTTCAGTTTGCATTGTTGAATCGCAGGTGTCAGTGTGGGTTGATGATTCTCCGTCTCTCACTCTCTGTGCACACAGGGTGCGATTGCACATCTCTTCCAGACCTCTCCAAGAGATGTGGCTGCTGGAGAAGATCCGCGGTTCAGTGGAGGGAAATGTTCTCCGGCAGGGAGACTCGGCAGACAAACAGAGCAAAGCCCCCACCTACAGCAATGTCCTCACCCCCGACAAGATTCCCGACTTCTTTATTCCACCCAAGTTGGTATGCTGCCCCCCGGAGGAGGAAACACCAGAGATGAAGCCAAAAAACGGGCTTCACTCCTCGACTTCTGAGCAGACCATATGCTGCAAGACACCGCAAGGCAGTCCGCGCAGCCCACGCCTCATTAACAAGCTGGCTGGAGACACCAAAAACTTGCTAAAAGCTGCAAACCGCCACATCATCCAGATTGAAAGTGCAGATGACTTGGTGGTTGGGGATGCAGGCAACCTCAACACAAATGCAGATCCACAGTCTCAAACAGCCATGTCTCTTCCTTATGTCCCCAAAGCGCAAACCTCCTACGGTTTCGCCACGCTTATGGAAAGTCCTCACACGAGGCGTAAAGAGTCCCTCTTTCACAGTGACCCAACAAGTCCACTCACCTCGCCCAACACCCAACGCAAGTCACAAGGAAACCACTTAAACCCCAGTGACTGTAACACATCCCACTCCAATCCTTACCGCTACTTCAGCGGCGGAGAAAGTGACACTTGCTCCTCTGCCGAATCCTCCCCATTCAACTCCCCTCTATTATCCCGTTCCGCATCCCTCCTCAAGATGTTCACCCACGAAACCCAAGCCAAAGTGTCCCGCGCCAAGCGTTCCTTCGCACGCCACAGTTCGCTCTCCACGGATGAGTGTAGCTCTGTGGAGACCAGTCCCAATATTCAGAGGCGCTTCCGTTGCCCTCCTTCCCCGGCTTTCAGAGGGCGGAAATATGGAGGCAACATGGACCGATTCACCCAACATACCGTCAACCTCCACAAGGGAGGAACTCTACGCATCTGCACGGACTACGATATTGACGCCGCAAGGCTTCACATTCGTGTTTTGGCGGCCGAGGACCTCTATGATAAGCAGTTCGATGCTAAGAGCATAAATTGTTGCGTGTCTCTATACCTGAACCCAGGAAAGCTCCAAAAACAGAGAAGCACTATTATCAAGAACAGCCGCAATCCGGTTTTCAATGAGGACTTCTACTTTGACTCCCTACCTGTTGCTCAGGTGAAAAACCTTGCCATCAAGATGAAGGTTGTCAACAAGGGCACCAGCCTGAAGAGGGACACCCTTTTGGGGGAGAGGGAGGTACCCCTCAAGGAGCTTCTTTCTGGGATCTAGACGTTTGTTTATTTTAAACCACGTGGGCACAAATAAATCAATGCAGTCTTCAACTGAATGCCAATTCACACGGCACAGATGATCACCAACAAACAAGTCTGTTAAAGTTTGTTGGATCTGTGTGTCACCCCTGTTGGCATTCTTCAGAATCTGTCGTCACCTGATTGAAGATTTTTACTTGGCGTTTGATGGATCATGGAACATCAGTGTGATATGATTTTCTGACAAATGGCAACAAACTGGGACTTAATCTGACCTGGGACCAGATAGGGTTCAATGCAAAAAAACAAAAAAAAAAGGTTTTCTTTCTTAGAGTATTTGTCTTGATTCTAGTCCAAATATAAAAAGTAGGAAAAACATTTTTGCAGTGTTCACTTAAATGTCTTTTTAGTCCTGAGAAGGATTATTTAATTAGTTGTTCAATTATTGTGCGTAGCAGTTGTTGGGGCATTTTATCACGTCATTCTAAATTCAATGGCCAACTTGTTTGTTGGTGTTTGTTGGCCTTTATCTGTGCAGTGTGAACTGGCTTTAACAGGGAAGACCTTAACTTCAATGCTTAAATGGCCCATTTCCATTGAGTGGTACCGTGCGGGTCACTTTTATCAGGCTTGCATTCCACTGCCAAAAGGGTACCAATGGTACCCTTGGTGGGCGTGGTGTATGACAGAAAGTTGCAGTCGACGTCATTCTCGCTTGAAGAAATGTCAAAGTAAAGCTGTAAGGGTCGCTCACATATCATATGAGAAGCACTTCTCACAAAACAGATGCTTTACACACATAAATACTCGTGTATAAATGTTCATTACCAACATTTCTATAAACATGATTTGGTTATAACTGCAAATGATAGTGTGAAATAGCCTACTGTAACGTCTGCGATTATATAAAATAAATAAATAAATGCAAACATATATGAACACATACAGCCCCTTAAAGTGTCAGATATGTCACAAGTTACAGAAAAACTACCCACAGCATAAATTTAGTCTTTATTGGGTTTAAAAACAACACACAACATATAGCCCACAGTCAGAGCAAACCTCTCATAGTTAAACATGGCAGTTTGTTCATGTTTAGGTTGCTGAAAGAATCATTTGCTCCTTTGTTTTTTCCGGCTCTTCTTTTGTTTTTTCGAGCTTCAATCTCGTGTTTGTTTATTTCTGAAAGATTCGGATGTCAGAAGCATTTCAATAATCACTCACACGTTATTATCATGATCTCAAGAAGCTAGTTATTTCAACTATAGACATGCTTGGACTGCACACGAGAATGCAAAACCGATTACGCTTCAGACAGCCTTGTAAACAACTACGGGGCACAGGGTAGATTCTGCTCTTCTTGGCTTGTGTGGCTTGTTTTTATATGTATATATTATTACGGTGTAGTGTCTTGGCTGTGTATTTAAAAATGGCGCTTCCTTTGATTGCATTCTCCTGGCTTGTGTACGAGCTAGTGACGTTTCTCTGTAAACCAATAGCATTCAGTTGCGAGTCTGGCTCCACCTTTTGGTACCCTTTTGTTGTGCTACCCAAAAGGTGGTACGGTACTGTTCACTTTTTGATACCTTTTGACAGTGGAAACGTGAAAACATAAAGCGTACCAAACCGTACTGTACCTTACCACTCAGTGGAAACGGGTCAAAAGAGATTGGGTGCCATTTGGTTGCAGGACTCTTCGTCTAATTGTGTGCACCTTCCTAATTTGTTTACCAGCAGTGAGAGTGTTGTATGTGTCAGATCCTCTGTTTTTAAAGCTCACGACATGCTTTGTGCATGCTCTAGGATTTGTGTTTGTGTTGAGACGCAGTGTCTTCTTGATTCCAGACCCTGCTGGGTCTCACTGTTGGAGACATCAATAGATAAAAACATGTTGTATCTCGATTGCAACAGCACATTCTTGTAGACTGATGCTTTGAAGTGACTTAAGGCTAAACGCAAATGCATGCAGCTGTTTAAGCCTTAAAAATGACACAAATATATACACCCCACTCCCTTCGCTTGGATATGATACCAGTGTTTCACCTAATGCCTCTTTAATTCCACTCTCTAGAGTTCAAGACTGTGACCTTTTTTCTCAATCTCACTGTAAAACTGATGGACTTCTCCTGTTTCTTTCTGAACGTTGAATATGTGCCGTAAAAAAACACCCTTCAGCCTTACTGAGTGACAAGCTGCTCACTTTGAGTGACACAGAACTTTAGAAAGGGGCATGACTTGTGTTTGGGCAGAACATATGACATTATCATGGTGAATGTCAGGGCATTGTGATTTCTGTAAATAGAAGGCTGTCCTAAATCTGCTTCCTTGTAGCTGCATCTGAAATTACTCATTATGCATTTGACAAAATTCTGGAGGAAATAGTTGGAAAGAAATAGTTCAAAAGGCGATTTGATACAACTGTGCAAAAAAACAAAAAAAAAACAAAGTATATTTCCTGCTTACTGTGGTGGTGCCATGGCATGGTATTTTTGAACAGTATATATATATACACACATATATATAGAGAGAGAGAGAGAGAGAGAGGGAGAGAGAGATGGACCTAGACCCAGGACGACAAACATGTTATTTAATTTGGATTTATACTGATTTATATATCACCTGAAAGCTGTATAAATAACATTTCCATCCATGTATATATATATATATATAAATTTTTTTTTATAGATGTTGAGATAGGACAATATTTGGACAACACATTAAACGTGAGAGTGATGGAATTTGAGGGTTAAACAGAAGCAAAATTGAAAAGGCTGCTTTTTAAAGCCTTTTAAGAGGCCAATCACACCGAGCACGATTTTCGCGCTGAGGCGCCTTTTTAGAATGATTTATTATTGGCCATGAGCGTTGTGTGCACTGCTTATGTGCCCTGCACGCCTCACGTTTTAACCGCCTGCTGCACCTTGCATTTTTTGCCAATACACGACATGCGCTCGACGGTTGAAAAAAAGTCGACTCTGCGTGGAAAAAGCATGTTACGTCAGTCACGTCTTTCCCATTCTCCAATCAAATGAAAGCAGAGGCGGAGTTTTCGTTGAGGTGCTTGCAGTTTTTGTGCTGTCAAGACAACTACGAAGACTTTTGAAGATTGAGGAGAGACTTGTGGTTGCGGTTTTGAGTTATCCGGTGCTGTATGACTCACAAATCTTGAATATCACAATATTCATTCATTTTCTTTTCGGATTAGTCCTTTTACTAATCTGGGATTGCCACAGCGGAATGAACCGCCAACTTATCCAGCATATGTTTTACGCAGCAGATGCCCTTCCAGCTGCAAGACATCACTGGGAAAATATCACAATATTATTACATTTTAAAATTATATTAATATCAACAGCAACACTTGCCCACAATACGCAGTTGATTCAGTCCTTGCCTAGCGACATACAAAGCGCACCGCGCTTCTTTCTAGTCAACAAAAAAGGCAGTGAGGTGCGCCTCGCGTTTTTGGAAAGTAAAAGCACGTTCGGTGTGATCGGCCCTTAAAGAGGTCGCTAGACAACGACTGAATCAGCTGCGTATTGTGCGCGAGTGTTGCTGTTGATATTAATATAATTTTAAATTTAATAATATTGTGATATTTAAGATTTGTGAGTCATACAGCTCCAGGTAACTCAAAACAGCAACCGCAAGTCTCTCTTCCATCTTCAAAAGTCTTTGTAGTTGTCTTGACAACACAAACACTCCTGTCACCTCAACGGAAACCCCGCCTCTGCTTTCATTCAATTGGAGAATGAAACAAACGCGACTGATGTAACACACTTTTTCTGCTCAGAGTTGACTTTTTGCAACTGCAAGCGCACAGTGCACATGGGTATGCTAGGCGCAGTAGGCGGTTAAAATACGAGGCGCGCACAACTATCCCGTTAGTAAATCATAAAAAATTAGGCGGTTAAACTGCGAGGCGTGCACAACTATCGCAGCCGTTAGTAAATCATAAAAAAAGCGTGTTTGGTATGATCGGCCTCTAAATGTAGTGCTTAGCAATACATAATACTAATCAAAAATGAAGTTTTAATGTATTTGCAGTAAAAAAAAAAAATGTCTTATCTTTTTTGACGTAAAAGAGAAATCGACTTTTTTTGGCTCTTACAATATATATTATTGCTATTTATAAATATACCCATGCAACATAAGACTGGTTTTGTGGTTTAGGGACACATATTACAATACTAGACCTTATACCATTGCTGTATTATCATAATACCAGGTATTGTGGCAATACCATGCTTTTTGATAAGTACTACGTCAAAACTATAGTATTTTTTAAAGTGGTGTCATGCCATTATTTTATCACGTAGTCAAAGTTTTTCAAACTTGTATCCATATATTCTATCTCAGCAGACACACAACGTCATAAGACATTAATATTATGTTAGATTTAGGTCGCCAGAATCTAAGGACAATGATATTTTGACATCCAGTAATGACGTGAAATGACGTTGATATTTTGTTGATTTTAGGTTGTGTTCGAAAGTGTCCAAAATCCAACATCTTAAACCAACGTCATATTGATGCCAAATACTGATATTTGTTCATCAGGTATGGCAACCAAAATCCAACATCTGATAGACGTCATATTGGTAACGTCCACACAATGTCAAGCTGTAACATCATTAGATGTTGATATTTTGTTGTTTTTAGGTTGCATTGGAAAGTATCCAAAATGCAACGTCTGTCTGACATTGGACATTGACATCAGCCATGTTGACGTCCTGTTCCTGCTGGGATAGTATTTTTTGTGCCATAAAAATACAAAGTGCATTCATTCAGTGCAATTACTTTGTACATCAAAGCTTTACCATGGTATCACCACAGAGCTGTTTTTTAGTAACCAAAAGCCACACAGTGTAACACAAAGTTATGCTAACAAACGCAATGCTTGCAAAGAAGTTTGACCAGAGCTGCAGTCTGTGTGTTTACGTTTCTATAGGACATTAATGGTGCCTGCTAGTGCCGTTTTAGCTTCAATCTCAGGTTAGGGAACATTGCATTTTTCATATGTGTGCACTTTAATATGGTATATTGTTGATTTGCAACAGTTTATAGTGCATTGTGGGTAACGTTTAGTAAAGTAGAAAATAAGGAAAACAGGAAATATGGAGTTTTTTCTCCCCGTATAGCCAACTGTTCAGATGTTTATTCTTCTATTCAATATGTGTGCACAGAGTTTTGGCATGTTTATGGTAGATGTGTGTGTAGATGTTAACCAATGGGGGCAGTTGCATGGCAAAGTGTTTTTGTTTCTACTGTTATCGAACATGGAAGATTCACCATCGCATCTTTTCTTCACAAATCATCCCCTGTATTGGATCCACACTATTGCACTATTTTGTATAACATATTTATTTTAATGACAGAGTACGACAATGATTACCTTGTTTTGCAATCTCAGAATTGCAGATATATTCCTACTGCATTTTCACCATTGAAAATTCTCCATTGGTGTTGAAATGAAAAGCTTACGGTCAAAAATCTGGTAAAAATGAATGGAATTTTCACCTCCTGAACACATAAATGCTGTTGATTAAAGGTGAATTTGATCAAATTGGACTTGAAAATGAAGCTTGTGTAAGACACTGTAAAGAGTCATACACGGAAAGCTCTCTGTATGACCTGAAGTGTGTCCGGTAATGTTTCTGAGAGCTCTTCAATCAGGTTACTGCTCTCTTCAGTGCTTAAGTGGATTGCACCGCTGTTAGAAGTGAAACAGATTGTCTCAGAGTTCTGGCTTGAGTTCAAGGAAACGCATCTGTGTGTTTTTTGATGAATCATTTGCATATCCTTAAGAGTGAAGTGTGAACCAAAATGCAACCAGAGTTTTTACATTTCCCCATTGAATTGCTAGTGATGTTTACCAGTGGGGAAAATTCAGTAAGGAGTGTTACTGTGGCTGCTAGGCCTTTTCTAACGTGCCAAACAGAATTACAGTGAGAAAGTGTCAAGTGTGACTTGATTTTAGCTCGTAGAGTTTATTTGGATGGTGGAAAATGTCTTAGGTGGTTAAAAAAATAGAGCTTGGTTATATCAGCCAATAAAAAAAACAACATCTCCAATTTATTCTTCTGAATATCACACACAGATAAATGCACATTAGGAACAGTTTAATGCATTAAATTCCCATGTCCAACATGACCCCAAAATCTGCATGGAGAAATGTTTCATTCACATGCAAGATTCCCAATCACACGCATTTCATCAAGACAAACTCATGACATTTTATTACATTTTAGTTATGCTGAATTAATTTGTCCATCTCATTTATATGTATTTCTCTAATCTGCTGCTCATGCACCATTGAGGATTATGTTTAGATCTGAAACTTTAAGTTGTTTCTAAAAATCATACACTCGTTTACAATAACAAGCAGTTAGTTAATTCAATTATTTTCCTTTGGCTTAGTCTCTATTTCACACCACACGCCCCCGCGGAATGAACCACCAAACTATTGCAGCATATGTTTTACACAGCAGATGCCCTTTTTTACTGCAACCCAGTATTGGAAGCAGTTAGTTACTTTACTAGCATATACCTTTAAAAAAATTCTGGTCATCCACATATTAATATCTCGCAGACATTTAGTAAGATCGAAAGGGGCGAGTAATATGGAGCGTTTATAGTAGAGATATAAACTTTCGTATCATCGGCATAAAAATGCAAATTTATGCCATAGGAATGAAATATATGACCTAAAGGTAAAATGTAAATAATAAATAAAAGAGGACCCAATAGAGATTCCTGTATTTACTTTACCTAAATAAGTTGAATATATTGGACTTACAAGTTAATAACTTAAAAGTTGATTGTAACTATTAGTTGACTATACTTTAAAATGTGAGTTAATCCAGTGTTACCTCGATCCTGTCACGATCACCAGTGATCTGGACTCTATAGATCGCTGGAAAACAGGCACTGTTGCTAATGGACTACAAATGTGCCATGTCATGGACTACAACTCCATACATGCACTCCGCTCACATACACATACACATACACATACACATACACATACACATACACATACACATACACATACACAT
>CAIGQZ010001210.1:7203318-7214008 GCA_903798205.1 Danio tinwini
CACATACACATACACATACACATACACATACACATACACATACACATGTTCCTGATCCTGACTGATTACACACACCATTTAATTGTAATGTCACTATACAGATAACAAGACTCAGCACCATTGTGTGTCTCTGTGCTGCTTAAATGGTGTGTGTAATCAGTCCTTGACAATCCTCCGTATGTGAGCGGAGTGCATGTACGGAGTTGTAGTCCATGACATGGCACATTTGTAGTTCATTAGCGATAGCGCCTGTTTTCCAGCGATCTATGGAGTCTAGATCGCTGGTGATCGTGACAGATCCATTAAGTTGAATGAAGTTAATTTTTATAATTGTGCGTAGTTCATTTACTACTGATTTACTACACTGTAAAACCCAACAGTCAGCTTTATCAGATGAAATGAGTGTAGTTAACTTAAAATTTACTGAAAGTTAATTCTACTCATTCGAAATGAGTTTTGAACTCCGTGTTGAAGGTAACGGATTCATTAAATAGCTCATTACTTTAACTTAAAGGTGCAGTAGGTGATCTTCCACAATGCTAAATGGTTAGCGAACCACAGTCCCTCCCCTGCCGTCCAAAGCCATGCCTCCAGAAACACGAGCATGCGCACCTTAAAGATGACAGCAGAACCCTCTCTCATGTGTTAAAAGCGACTAGTGCTCGTCCGGTGGCGTGCAGGAATTACACTGCTATTTCAGAGCGAATATTCAGAGTAGCGGTAAACATTATAGAAAGCGTGCTAGACGTTGCCATTGTTCAAAAATGAACCAATGTGATGCGAATATAAAAGCAACTTCACCTCAGTAAAGCAGGCTAGGCGGAATAGCGCTATTTACTTGTGTTTTGTTGTTAAACTAAATAAAATCAACATTATTGATGCTGTAAAAGGCCTCTTATAAAACCGAAAATAGTCACATTAATCTTTTACCTGAAGATTTCAGTGGCTGAACAACACTTCTGTGCAGATATAACCCATTTGTAACAACAACATCTACATCAGCTTTGCGGGAAGCTAAAATCATTTTAAAACAGAACATTTTCCTTCCTCCAGCGTGCAAAACTAACTCCAATATTGATTCAGGTTTTTAAAAAGTTTTGATTCAGCATGTTTTTACCGCTCGTGCATGCTCTCCAGCTCTCTCTTTTTCTCATGATTGTGCAGTGCATCTATGCACAAACTGTGAATCTGCGTACAAACGGCTGCGCTGTTGTTCGAATATGCATTTGCTGACAGACAGTTTAAGCTACTTATTGGAATTATGAGAGATGTCAGCCCGACAATATTTAATTTGATGAACATTTTTAAGTTTTATGCCTTACCCAGAATATAAAATACATATAAACTTGTTTAGATAATTTACTTTAATCAGTACTATTGGAATGTGAAGAGACTTTCAACTAGCACAACAAAACATGTTTCTGAAGACAAACACCTACTGCACCTTTAAATAGAGTAAGTTCACAGTACTCATATACAGGGTGGGCCATTTATATGGATACACCTTAATAAAATGGGAATGGTTGGTGATATTAACGTCCTGTTTGTGACACATTAGTATATGTGAGCGGGCAAACTTTTAAAGATGAGTGGTGACCATGGCGGCCATTTTGAAGTCGGCCATCTTGGATCCAACTTTTGTTTTTTCAATAGGAAGAGGGTCATTTGACACATCAGACTTATTAGGAATTTCACAAGAAAAACAATGGTGTGCTTGGTTTAAACGTAACTTTATTCCTTCATGAGTTATTTACAAGTTTCTGACCACTTATAAAATGTGTTCAATGTGCTGCCCATTGTGTTGGATTGTCAATGCAACCCTCTTCTCGCTCTCTTCACACACTGATAGCAACACCGCAGGAGAAATGCCAGCACGGGCTTCCAGTGTTCGTAGTTTCAGGTGCTGCACATCTTGTATCTTCACACCATAGACAACAGTCTAGTTAGTGGGGCCGTTTTTCATCAATGGACCCCTCAAGGCCACTGGATATTTGAAATTGCTACATGATGATGTGTTTCCCTCTTTATGCACTGAAGCTGGCGCTTTCCCTGAGTTTTTCCAGCAAGATGGTGCACCACCACATTATGGGTGTCAGGTCCAAGCATTCCTAGATGAACAGTTTCCTGAAAAGTAGATTAGTCGTTGTGGGCCAACTGAATGGCCCCCATGGTCTCCCGGTCTGACCCCCTTAGACTTTTATCTTTGGGGTCATCTAAAGGCAGTTGTCTATGGTATGAAGATACAGGATGTGCAGCACCTGAAACCAGGGATACTGGAAGCCTGTGCTGGCATTTCTCCTGCGGTGTTGCTATCAGTGTGTGAAGAGTGGGAGAAGAGGGTTGGCCCACCCTGTAGATTAGTTTTTTAACTCAAATGGTTTGCTGCAATCAGTTTCCTCAATGGTTTGAGCTGCCTTGACGTATTGGGTTTTGCAGTACTCAGTTGGTTTGAGTTCTCTTCATTTATTGGGTTTTACTGTGCTTAAATCGCTTCGTTTACTCAAATGGATTAAGTTCAGAGTACTCATTAGTACTCGTTTTTGTACTTGAATGGTTTGTTGCAATCGGTTTCCTCAAATGGTTTGAGTTAGCTTAACCTTTTGGGTTTTACAGTGTACATTTAACTAATACATTATTTAAACGCAAAGTCAACTAAGTGCTTTTTATAATGTTGCTTCTACTCAGATTTGGTTGAAATATGGACCAACTCAAATGTTGGGTTACATTTTCTTCTTTTTTTAATATATACAGTTGCAATTAGAATTATTCAACCCCCTGATTTATTAGCCCCCCCTGTTTATTTTTTTCCCCAATTTCTGTTTAATGGAGGGAAGATTTTTTCAACACATTTCTAAACATAATAGTTTTAATAACTCATCTCTAATAACTGCTTTATTTTATCTTTGACATGATGACAGTAAATAATATTTGACTAGATATTTATCAAGACACTTCTATACAGCTTAAAGTGACATTTAAAGGCTTAACTAGGTTAATTAGGTTAACTAGGCAGGTTAGGGTAATTAGGCAAGTTATTGTATAATGATGGTTTGTTCTGTAGACTATGGAAAAAAAAGCTTAAAGGGGTTAATAATTTTGACCTTAAAATGGGTTTTAAAAATTAAAAACTGCTTTTATTCTAGCCAAAATAAAACAAATAAGACTTTCTCCAGAAGAAAAAAATATTATCAGACATACTGTGAAAATTTCCTTATTCTGTTAAACATCATTTGGGAAATATTTAAAAAAGAAAAAAACAATTCAAAGGGGGTTCAATAATTCTGATTGCAACTGTATATTTAGGGTTTTTCAGCTTTATTATATAGGACAGTAGAGATGAGACAGGAATGCATGGGGGCCGGGAAGGATCGGCAAAGGACCTTGAGCCAGGAATCGAACTCGGGTCACCGCGAGCACCTCAGTGCTATATGTCGGCGCACTTTAACACTAGGCTATTGGCACCGACGTTGTGTTAAAATTTCTAACTACAGTGCTCAGTCAACAAATCAGAACTGGGCATCAAGACCTGACAGTGTAAACAGGGCCTAATAGTGCAAAACTTTAAATAGTTATGCTTTCCCAGATTTTATTAAAAATGAATAAATTTTTTATTTAAAAGTTTACAAATGGTTTCATTTCAACTTTTGCTGATATTTTAAACACATTTTCCTCTTAGTATTTGTTTTGTAAGGTCACTTTACATTTCATGGTATAGCATGCTGCATACATTTAAAACAGCCTTTCCCTTTAAATTCAATCACCTGACATATTGGTCATCCTCTAAATCACATTTCAATTTCAGTGTCACGTTTTCCACTCTTCCTTTCATAACTTCTTGCATTTTTCTGCTCTGTTGAGTTCTCATGTTTCATCCGTCATTAAAAGCATATGCCATGTCACTTTGCCAAGTTGAAAACAAAGTTGTTATATATTTAAGAAGAAGAAAAAAAAAAAAGCCAGAACACCTTGAGTGCGTAATTACACTCCGGATATGAATCACTTCATGTGTGCTTATAATGTGGATTCTCCTCTGTACACTTCCAAAGTACAATGATTCATTCATTAAATTATTTCCATTTCTATTTTCGGCACCCTTTCAAAATGGCCTGTATGGTATTAGATTTCCAGACTGAGCTATGAAGGAAACTGAAAGTCTTATTCCTGTCAGGCTCTCTTTGATTGGCAGAGGTTTCATATTAGACCAGGAGAAATGGATTCCAGGAGGGATTCAATATGGGGGTGTTACATCACATTCATTTCCGTATCCATCTTCCTGTATACGTGAGATTAAAAGTGTCTCTCGCTATTGTTCAGATAAGTCCTGGAAAATGAAGTGCCTATCCACTGTACTTGATTCCCTTTCCTTCCCTCTGCCCGTCACCAGCCTCTGTTCCTATGCATGTGTATATAAACACACCTCTCCTGTGATGAAGATGATGATGTGCCATTTTACTTGTGGCTTTCCTATACAGTATATAGTGTGGTGTTTCGGTTTGCTGTTATTCTGAAGACGTATGTTGGTTTTGATTAGATCACCACGCTGTTTGTTTTAGTTTGTTGGTTGTTTGCATCTCTTTTCCAGTGGTTTACTCTCTCTTTGTAACTCTTCCCCTTTTTTCTAGACATGTCTTTACTGGATCTCACTAGTGCTTTGTCTGTTTTCTTACCTTGCTCAATAAAAGTTGTTTAGATTGTGTACAATGATTGCTCTTTTTTTTTTCCAAAACCGCCAGTTTTCAGACAATGTTTCTGGAAATCTGATGCATGCTCATGATTTCAAGTCACTTTGGTCATTTTGAAAGTCGTTAATAGGTTTAAAGGTGCTGTGTGTAAGTTTTTGACTCTTCTAAAGCATAAAAATACCATAATATGTTTGCAGATATTTAAGAGGCATGCTAAGTGAACATTCTTGTTTATCTGAAAAACAATGCTGAAGTCAGATATTCTGCTTTGAAAATGTGCGTTATGTGCCAGAATGGCTGTCTTTGTTTCGGTCCCTTTAACCCTCCAAATGCCAGTTTAGTCAATTATATTTCAGCACCTTGGGTTGCCTTGGTGGAAAACAGCATATTTCCAGCCTGATCTCATGAGGAAACGTAAGTATTTTACGTTTTGTCAGTTTAGTGGCTAATTCGTACGAATTCGTACGAGTTCAGTCGTACGAAAATGTACAATTTTAAAAAGGAGGCGTGGCACCTAACCCCAACTGTCATTGGGTGATGAGCAAATCATACTAACTTGTACGAATTGGATCGTACGAATTCATACGAATTAGCCACTAAATCAAAAAGTTGCCATGAGATTGCGTTGGTATTTCATTCATTCAGTTAGAAAGGCTCCCATGGCATGCGTTCGTGACAGAAAATGCGACCTCCGGTGGACAGTAGCAGACTCCGAAATGGGAAGCAAATTCAGAGTTCCACATGAGGTGGTTAATTAGCAAATATTATAAATATTACGAACGTAAACATTACGTGAGCAGGTTACATTGTAATCCTGCGTCCTAACAACACGCTATGCAATGAGATTTGCAGTGATAAGCAATTAGGCTGTTTGCACCAGACGAAACATGACAGAAATTTAAATACAGCCATTCAATAGCACAGAATAGTGCACTCACTGCACTCCAATGAAACGGTAAGGTTTATAATCTAATTAATACATATTAAACCTCTTTAACATTATTAAATGTAGATGCTGAATCACTGATATGTGTTGGTTTGCACTGAGTCACAGTTCTGAAGTTCAGTTTCAAACGTTTTATTTTATTTTCAAGATCTGAGCTGAACTCAGATCTTGAAAATACTTTTATTACTGTATGTCCAGATTGGACTACGGCAACTCTTTGTATTCAGGAGTTTTGCATGCTTTAATTGTACACCTGCAGCTGGTTTAAATTTTAACAGGGACAAAACTAATTTCTGGTATCTCACCAGTTGTAGCATCCCTTCACTGGCTCCCAGTCCAGTTTAGGATTCATTACAAGTTATTGTTATTCGTTTTTAAAGGTTTGAATGGTCTGGCACCTACTTACATTGGTGAGCTTCTTCACTGGCATACTTCATTGAGGCCAATCATGTTGAAAAAACAGTATCACCTAGTTGTTCCCACACTGCAAAAAATGCTTTTCTTACTTAGATTTTTTTTGTCTTGTTTCTAGTTCAAATATCTAAAAATTCTTATATCAAGAAACATTTTCTTGGCAAGCAAAACATATAGTCTTGTTTTCAGTAATAATATGCCAATGTTAAGTCAGTTTTTCCTTAAAACAAGCAAAATAATCTGCCAATGGGGTAAGCAAATTAATCTTGTTTTTCCTTTTGACATAAGATTGTTTTTCGTACTCCATTGGCTGATTATTTTACTTGTTTTAAGGAAAAACTCACTTCAATTTGGCATATTATTTCCTAAAACAAGACAACATATTTTGCTTGTCTAGAAAATTCTCCTTGATTTAAGAATTTTTAGATAATTGGACTAGAAACAAGATAAAAAATCTAAGTAAGAAAAGCGTTTTTTGCAGTGCAAATCATGGTTAAAATCAAGAGTTAACAGGGCTTTTTCTGTCACAGCCCCTCGTCTGTGGAATTATCTGCCTTTACATATTAGGTCATGCTCTTCCCTTGGTGTAAGTCTCATTTAAAAATCTTTTACATATTTTGCTTCTATATAAGTATAGATTTTGTATGCTGGTTGTTTTGTAAAGCATTTTGGTCAACATCTGGTGTTTTTAAATGTGCTCTATAAATAAAGCAAACAAACAAACTATCTGCTGCTGCTTTCACACTGTAAAAAATGTCTGTGATTTTAACGTTAAAAGTCTGTACAATCTACAGTGAATACTTGTTAAAAGATTAATGGCTCATTTCTGTACAAAATCCGGAAAATAGCTGTAACAGATCTAACCTTTGTTTTCGAGAAACTAATCAGAAATTTCACCATACACCCTCATTCACTAGTCCCTAAATTAGGCCGTACTCACACTATACAGTTGCCTTGAACCGGGCCAAAGCACGCTTGTCCCCCCGGGCCCGTCTCCCCCGACGGCCCGCGCTCACATTACATTTGGGCCTGGGCGCACTTACATCATCGATGATGCACTTTTCAGTAAGTGCTCTCGCTCAGCACAGTGGAGATTTCTTTAGTTAGTCGTTTGATATGCGGTGACAAGCAGTCAAATATTTCGCCGAACAGATCAGCCACTTTTGATGCTCATAAACAGTCCTTGTGCTGCAGGAATTAGAAAGTTTGCTGAATGCGCAGCTGATGTGCAGTGAGGGATTTGCATCTTTAATAATCTACGACAGTTTGCGTTCATTGAACAGTACGAATGATTAATTAATCCATATGAAACAGTCCCTTAAAAGTCACGTCTCACTTTCAGTTTCGGGCTTAGGCACGCTTGCACTCACACTGTAAGCGTACCGCGCCTGGGCCCAAGTGAACCATGCTCTGGCCCACCTCTTCCAACCGGGCCAGGGCCGCCCAAGTGTACCATGCCTGAGCCCAATTCAGAGCACTCACACTTCTCAAATGATCCGGGAAACGGGCCTGGGCACGGTTCGGATAGCATAGTGTGAGTAAGCCCTTAGTCAATTAGGTTAGTCCACTAGACAGAGTGAATGACCACAAATGACTGAATTCAGACACTGATGGACACCTGCTGTTAACAAGCACAATCACTGAAGGAAAGAACAAGAAATAAAACTACAGACTCACACCAAACCAACTGAATAAAAACAGAGGATTAAACAACTCCATTAACAGCATTAGCAGCTTCACTGATTACAGTTTGACCTCAATTCCCTCATATCTGCAAGAATATTTGATAGTTAACAGAGGTTTACATTTTTTATTGAAAATATTTCATTTGACCTCACCATCATGGAGATCAGAGGCTGCTTTAGTTGAGCTCTTGAACCTTTACTCTTCTATTATAATATATCTCTGGCTGTTATAACTGTGTTTCTGAAATTCATCAGTTATAGCAAGAAAGGCAATGCGAAACTTTACTGTGTGTACTTAAACATTACAGATACAGAGTTCAGCCATATAAATAGTTTTATTTGAAATTGTTTGGGATATGTTAGTTTCCCATGGAGGTTCAACAAACAATTATCAAGGAATTAATGACAAATTTAAATTTAATTAGTTTCATGCTCAAAACCTTGAGATCTCCAGCTGCACATTATGACACAGACATCAAGAATCAGGATATGAACCTCAACCATGGTTGCTAAAAAAAAAGGCTGCTTAATTCATTCATGCTGCAATGTATGCTGAGTGCAAGCATAGTACAAAAATCCCAGCAAGCATTGCAGCATGAAGATATTATGCAGCTTAAAGGTCTTTTCCTTTACTTTATGTTGCTTTATGGAGGTAATATTTCAGTAGATTGTTTTTATTGTTCTGGTTTATTTTAATTTTTTGATTGTCACTATTACTGAGATTCAAAGACTAATTGTTGATGTCTGTGTGTTTTCAAGTTCTGCCATAGATCAAACATTCTCATTGTGAATGGTGTATTTAGATCTGTTGAACAGTGATTGGCTGCTGTAGGTCAAGTGGTTTCATTTACATGTGGTATTCATTTCTCACTTATAACTAACAAGATATATTCAATGAGTGCACAAGCAGGTGAGGGTGGCTTTGATATCATAGTTAATCTTAACAGACTTATTGTTTATGTAACCTTATATTTGATTCATTATTTTTATTTATATTTTGTTAATTGATACTTAAATATAAAAGTGTTATTGAATCTACTTTGAAAGATTTTCTATTTGCTTTCAATATGTCTGATACAAGGTTTAATATGTGTTAGTTGAGAAGTTATTGTTGTGCTCTGGCTCCTTTAAGGGAGGCACACCGGAAAACAGGAGAGAGAGAAAGAAAAAGGAAGTGGAAAAAAAGTTTGGCAGAACAATGCTGTTGTAATGCTGTTTGTGAATGTTATGTCGATGCTCCAGATTAAAGAAAAAGAAACGAATTATCACCCTTGTAACTCGCGTTTATTCATGATACCCACGTTGGAGAGACTGGTGTGTAAACATTCAGAAATAAGGGTTACGTTTATTTTTTTGGCTTTTCATGCTATACAAAAAGTGTGATTAACACAATTAATTATAGCAGCCAAAATAAAAACTAGGGGCAGATCTAATAGTTAAAGAGCCCAACTAAAGCAAACTCTGTCCTCCATCATGGTGACTTCAAATGAACAGAAATGTCATGAAGAGTTTTTGTTCATGTGACAGGAATAAAGCCAAAGGTCAATAATAAGTGAAGCTCCTGATGTTTGTGGAGTTGTTTAATGATCTCTGCTGAGATCTTGAGAAATTACATTTTTATTGTGTAATTTGTTTTATTTTTATTAATTATTATTTTATTTAGAGTTTTATTCTCAGTTGATTTCACCTTTGGTCTTGGCTGAAAATTGTATTTTTCTTTCCTTCAGTGATTCTGCTTGTTAACAGTTGTTCATCAATAATTCTCAATCCTCCTTTAATAAGACAATTATCTCATTAACTTCATCACTGTCTGAGTGCTCAACCCTCTGTAGTGAGGATTACTAGTGAAGATTTTGCTCTGGGATTTAAGGGGTTAAATATGTTCGATAAAAAATACAGACTGTGGAATGTATTTTTAACTGAAATATTCTGTAGATTGAATTTACGACCGTAAAATGTTAAAAACAGTAGATTACTGGCAACCACAGCTGCCGGTATTTTACGGTAAAATCAAGAAAAAAAAACAGCAAAATACTGTAAAACGTTTTTTGGTGTCACCATTGTGGAGGAAAGTAGCATCTGGGTGCAAGTCCAAGATGAACTAAGAGTATTTGATGTTATGCTGCCTCTTCTTTTGATTAAAGGTAATTCTGTAGTTACTAATGCAGTGAAAATCTGTTAATTGTAAACACACATGAACACATTAGTGCATTAAATGACTTTATGATTTATGAACTAAGCTATGTTTTTGCTATGGACCTTTTTCTTAGAACGGAAAATTACCCATTATGCTTTGCATGTATGCGCAAGGAGAATGCTAAGAACTTGATGTTTACACTGATGCGTGTAAACAGTCGCATTCGAACAGCTTTGAAACGATAGTTTTAATCTATTTTACCTGCTTTAATCATCTTTGAACTATACTGTTGTGGATCAGCACCACCTCCTGGACTGATCATTTAAAAAATGTGATCTAATATGATGATAAACAACTGCTGTGAGGCATTTTCCCCTCGTTGTCAAACGGCATCTTCTGCCGTTTAAATGAAGCCTCGTCATCGCTAGTCAACAGTTTCTCTTTCTTTCAAATATATAACCATCCCAAACAAATATAGTTCATCAAAATGTTTGACACACACACGTAGCCTACTGTACACAGTCCCACTAACACACTGATTTAATAACTGTGACAAAGTAAAAATAAAGTGACGTTTAGAAATGACAGCAAAACACAAACCATGGTAAACCCTACACACTAAATGAAACATAAACGGCTCGCGATTAGAATGAACAGCAAATCAGCCAGCAGAGTATCAGTAACACACTTTTATTGGTCAGTTTTGTAAATTGCATGACTTACACACCTGTTACATTTCATGCCAGTAATCTGGTTTGCTCAATGATGCAGTGAAGTATTGTGTGTGTGTGTGTGTGTGTGTGTGTGTGTGTGTGTGTGTGTGTGT